>JABWIB010000539.1:82539-99250 GCA_016617825.1 Platyplectrum ornatum | reverse complement strand
CTGCACTACTGCTACCAGCCTGTCTTACAAGCAGCTTACCTGCACTACTGCTACCAGCCTGTCTTACAAGCAGCTTACCTGCACTACTGCTACCAGCCTGTCTTACAACCAGCTTACCTGCACTACTGTTACCAGCCTGTCTTACAACCAGCTTACCTGCACTACTGCTACCAGCCTGTCTTACAACCAGCTTACCTGCACTACTGCTACCAGCCTGTCTTACAACCAGCTTACCTGCACTACCGTTACCAGCCTGTCTTGCAACGTACTTATCTACATTACTGCTACCAGCCTGTCTTACAAGAAGCTTACCTGCACTACTGCTACCATCCTGTTGGCTGCCCAGTCTAGTCCAGTCTAGCAATCCGCTGTCCGGTCCCATCTCTGGAGCAATCCAGTCCAGAAATTTACTGTCTAGTCCAGTCTGTGAAGCAATCCAGTCCAGTCCAGCAGACCGCTGTTCAGTCCAGTCTCAGGAGCAATCCAGTCCAGTCCACCAGTGTGTACAGTCCTTGCCCATTTTTATGCACAAGCACTACCTTGACCTTTCAGCTTCTACACACCCCTCGGAGCCCACCACTGATCCAAACCATACTCAGTAAGGAGGAGAGAAGGGTACAATAATTCCTTTATTTCATAAAAAATACCAATACAAAAGCTACAGTCATATATATATCACACACAGTATATATCACACACAATGAAACAACAAGCCAGTGAAGGTTTACCTAAGAGNCCACAGTGAAGGAAGGCACATCATATAGATATAGTGAGCACCTACTGATAAGGTGGAGTCTATGGAGGTCCTGGAGTTCTAACATTTCTCTAAGAACTGGAAGAGGTTCAGTCTATACTCACCCAGCTCGTTTTTACTAGCTCCCACAGGCAGGCCGCCCCCCACATGGATGCCCAAGGGTCAGGATCACAGGGTATTGGTTGCTGCTTTACTAGATGACCCATAACATGGAGTGAACAAAGGCTCACTCCACACTGCCATCCCCACTACTTCAGCTCTGACATTTTTTTGTCCCAGGTCAAAACCATTGATGTAACCTCTGCAAGATCTCAAGCACACTTTACACATTTGTTGCTTTATATTTGGCCCCCAGCTGTTTAGCACTGTATTATACTAACTAAGCCCAGCAAACTTTAATCACACTACAATCCTTATCCTACTTATTACCAACACACACTATAACCTACATCCTACAAGGTGTTGGTTGCTAGGTAGGAGATCTTGTTTCATCACAGCCACCTCTACATGGACAGGCACCAGCACAGGCCACCTGGACAACACCAGTGCCATAACAAAGCTACACATCTGCCAATGGGTTTCATTCAGTACCTACATGTTTATCAGTTGTCAGACATGTTGGTGCAAATGATTGTGTGTATTAGGCATATGGATATGAATTGGACATTTTTGTATTCCCTCCATTCACAGACACTTGTAGCCATGACCAAATTAAATACAGGGTCATCAATGTAGTTGCCCAGGTGCCCCACACACAAAGGGTTGTTTCTAGGGTACTCACATAAAAGCAGCAGAAATGGAGGCTGGGCAAATATAGGAAGGATAGAAAAGGGGCTAAACACACACAAAAGGGGCAGAAATTAATTTGTATGTATATTTTTATGCTAAAAAAAATAATTTTGTTGTTGCAAATATGAACAGAAATAAAAGCAATGAAATAGCTAACAGAAATAAAAGCAATGATGTTAAAATGTGATCTTTCAAGCGTACTCAGGTCTCTTCATCAGACATGTATAAAAATACATCTACACACACTATATACACAATTCACATTACACAAAAAAAAAATAATAATTTTCGGGAACAGAATAACAGGAGCTTTGTGCTGGTGCAGTAAATACGCAATTTTGTATTATATGTCATATATATTTTTATCTACTAAGTGACATAACATAGGGACATATACTGTATGGTAAATGTCTATGTCTATAGCACACATCCTAACACCTTGGACGTATGCAATAGGATAAACTATTAGAATGAATTAAATGTGATGGGGTTGTTTGTAGCTAAAATATTTTTATACATAGTAACTGGTACACAGAAATTGAAATCTACTTTTTATATATATATTTGTAGGGACTTCATTTGGGCATCATTTGGTCTAAAACCTGGCGTGCCAGATGCCCAGTTGTCTTTTGTGCATTTTGAAAACTGCTGTGCATTAGTGTGTTTTAGTATGCAAAAGTACAGCTGCTGAAAATCATTGTTCTACAAAATGGTAATGCTTTTGGGACAAAAGTCAGCTTAGCCCCAACATTAGCCTCTCCAGATGTAAAAACATTCATTTAAAATGATTCACTGCAAACAAGACTTACCAACATAATTGTAAGTAACTTGCTGCACTCCTACACAATAAAGTAAAATAGCGTGTTAGACACATGGACATTTAATATTAACTGCCGGTGATTACCAAATAACTATATGTTCAGTACTTATTCTTACAGCTACAAGATGCATACAAATAAAGCTGATTGTAATTATGTGCGGGAGAAATAAATAATTCACCATGAAAACTTCATGTACATATTGCAATCAACACTGTACAAACCTAAGATTGTTCAAAGCTTTTCAAGAACATATGTGATTGGAAACAGCGTACAAAGTCAGGATAATATATATTGTAATGCATGCAATGTTTGTAATAGAATTCCAACAATTATTCCAGTCAAGTATTTACAAGGAAACTGCAACAACTTAGATAACTACAAACATAAAAAAAGTCTTTGTAACATAAGGCAACTTCTACTAGTGCTGATTTTTCTTGATCTTCTAAATCCACCCAGTTTAACACTTATTAACCCCTTCATGACAAGAGAGTTTTTCTCTTTTTGAATAAATCATTTTCAGACTTGCAGTACTTCTGTTTAGCTGGTATTATAACATGATTTGAACATGTAAAATAGACTTGTCTATATATGCCTTTTTTTAACATGACTTTTTTTGTCCCAAATATGTAGATACAGTATATACTGTATTTGTAGTGTTTATATTTTAAAACTGATTTTGTTTTGCAGCATTAACTGACCTATCCATATAACTTTACATACGTTTACAATATTCCCTATAACATGTATAGAATTCTAAGCCAATAATACCCAACCATTATCAGTATAATTAATAAGAATTAAGCGAAAATGAAATGAATACACCTTATCTCACCAGTGCTGATGGCTTACAATATTCTGAGTGATCCTTGAAAGATCTTCTCTGTAATACTTAAAAAAAGACAAATATCCTAGTAGTGTATTAATAGCACTCCAAACACATTAACTCAGACTACCCTATATCATATTATTAAATATAAATTACACAAATCCAGTCTTATATAAGAGCCCATTATACTGTGGTTGAAAAAAAAATCAAAAACTGATATCAGTCAGACCATGTATAGATGCATACAGGAACATTATTTGAACAAATACAGTACCATACCAACCATATGTCCCATTTTTGGTTGACGGTCCTGACGTTCCTCCCTCCTCCCTGATTTGCGGACAAACTGACAAACTTAATCAAAATTAATTTTAATTATATATTTGCCATGTTCGCGGCGGTCAAAAGGGGGCAGGGCTAACGCGGAACCAGTGCAGGGCTTGGGTGGCACAGGGCAGGGCTTGGGTGGCACAAGGCAGGGCTTGGGCGGGACAGGGTCTATTTGTCCCGCTGTCACCGTCCGATATGTTGGGAGGTATACAGTACAATAATATTAGTAGGACAGAAAACTTGCTTGGGGTGTACAGTTCTGTTTAGCCTCCTATATAGAAATAATAATAATATCCTTATGTAATACAAAATTAGTTATTTAGACATTTCACTATTGTGCATTACTTCAAGTGCTATTGGTGTTTATATCAGTGGCATATTTATAGCATATTTATATAGGATGCAATGTTAGCAATGGAAACAGGGCTCCAAAAAAGAATATATACATTTTCAAAATACTGACAGCGACAGGTTAGTAGGGAAAGGTTAGAGTTAGCCTGTGGGTAGAGAACCAGTTATACATAGGGAAGGTTAGGGCTAGGCTACTGGAGGAAACCAAGCCAAATGGATGCACAGGGTTTGGCTGGGAAGGGGTGATTGGAAAAAGTAAACCATTGCTTTGTTTTTTCTTGGGCCTTAAAGTCTGTTCGGGACATCTGGTTTTATGGAGATGGGGTAGGGGGAGGGAGAAAGAGGGAGGGAGGTAGGGAGAGAGAGAGAGAGAGAGAGAGAGAGAGAGAGAGAGAGAGAGAGAGAGAGAGAGATGACTTTAAACTTTACTTTCTTCCAGAATTAAACCTGAGACGTCATACAGATGTCCTATAACTGTATTACATATTTGTGTAATTTACAATCGCTTTGATTCCTTAAACTGCTTTGTACATGTTATCATGTCTCCATGTAAAGATCACTGTGTCAGCATTAAATAACTCCTCCTGTATATGAAATATTCTTTGTATGGCTTTTATCTTTATCACCTGTCATCCAGCATTCCACACATTCTCTGTACTTGCAGGTCATTTCTACAACCCATGTAGTGGGCTTTAACCAGCATTTGCCCACTTTATGGTAAATACCAGAGTCAATTTAATAAATACATAAGGATTAATTTAGTTAATAAGGATAGGCCTTAGTAGAGACGCACCATCTATCAGGCAGTCTTGCAGTTTTGGTTATAAGAAATGGCCCACAGTTAGACACAACATTAGTGTATTGTTCGCTCAGACGGAGTGGTATCTTCTCCGGGTCCATGCTGGAGACCCCCCAATCTTGCTATCTGATATATGATGTGTTGGATCTTTTACTTTCAAACAGGGTGGCACCTCTTGACTACCTGTTCATCTATGCAACTTTGCTTTATGCCTAATTATGTTACTATGGTACGTATTATTGTAATTCCTGCATTTATGAGACTGTGTTATCCAGACAATTGAATTTGTTATATTGTTCTCTTTATCAACGTGTAGTGAAGTCAATAAAGTTTGTTGAAAAAAACAAATGGCCCAAAAGTGTACAGAGTGCGCCAGATTATATGTCCGCACCAAAGTTAGGTAGGTAGAAGTAAAGTTAATAATAAAATGTATTGAAAAATAATAACAAATAAAAGAAATTGATTTATAATGTATTATTAGTAATTATAATAAAAATAGTTAGACCCAGCTTTCAAGTATATGTTTTTTATTTCAAGGTTTTACATAAGCAATGAGAAGGAATAATAACAAAAGCAGCAGTAACTTGGTGGATTTAAACGGCACCATTGCACTAAAAGGCAGGAAAATAAAACAGGGGCGCACAATAGTGCATTAAAAGATAATGTTTATTCTGTGCATATATTCCGACATGCACGTACCGAATGCAGAGTAAAAACAAGCATATAAAAATGCAACTGTGATCACGGGGGGATGGTAAGTTGCAATATAACGGCGTCTCCCGTGTTTTCCGCCCCTTAAAACGGCCCTGGTGTCATACACTGTTGATACTTAGCATGCAATGATAAAGAATATTTAAACTGTTATGATGTGACATCACAATATTTGACAATAGTTCCCGCTCTATCAGCGATGCATAAATCATGTACGCAAGGTGGGAGTGGGGGCAGGGCGTGTTAATTGACAGTAAGGATTGGCTTTACCCCTAACTTCTGCACAGAGACCTTTTTATGGAAGATAGGGAGTGAAAATGAAGGGATGGTGTGCTGGTGGATATCCAGAGAAGTGGTTTACCCTCACCTGTATTGATTTCTGGACTCCAGAACTGCAGAACTTTGGCATCTGAAGAAAATGACTTTTTTTTGTTTTTTTTGTCTTTTTGTAAAAATATAATGCTGACCTGCTGATTGACTATTGACATTTCGCAAAATAATTATCAGACCATAATGCATTACTTGTACTGTATTCTGCAACATACCTCTTTTACAATATGTAATTGCTCTAAGCACCGTCCCCTTGTATAAACTCCGCCCACCTCTAGACCCACGGTTTTTACGATAAAAGTTCCCCCTCCAGTCTGCGGGTGGGGCTTATACAAACGCTGTGGCTTATCGGGGGAAAAGGTGCTGGTATACTATACCAGCATATACCGGCCCACTTCGAGCACTGGTTATACCCCATCTTACATTACACAGGTCTCAGGAACATCAGCCGAGATCCAGACTTACATACTATTGAGCATACGACGGCTAAACCATGTTTAATTGCAGGGGAGGTAAAATGAATGTCAGTGTTTGCATGCAGGGAGAATACTTTATTGTTGCATTTTGCACACAGATACTGACCAGTGTTACTGTTACACTGTTATTAGTCTTGAGCTAGGAAACATCATCTCTCTTAACACTCGTACTTTTTGGGTCAAACCACACAAATACAATTCATTTGATTGTGCAGTACAGCTAGATTGCTTATGCATGAACTAGATACATGTTGTGCCTATAATCTTTTAGACAATATTGTTAAATGTATTTAAATTTATTCTCATTAATTGTACAGAAACAAATATGACATTATATTTTAACAATATCTATTAATCTTTTTCTCAAGGAGAAATATGTTCACAGTATTTTACTTCTCATCTTTATAATTAGCACTTGGCAACCTACTTGTATTGTTGGGGTTTTATCAATACATCTGCCTTTGCCTTGAAAACATATGTCTGTGAACTGTTATGATTTTACATTCTTGTTACAGATATATTGACTGTACAGTAAGTCAGTGCATTACTGCAGAATGTGAATTCAACAATGATATTATAGTGAAGTGTAATTGCCACTTGTAATAATGTTATATATGTTTAAAGTAGTTTCACTGAGTACATTGCTAAGTTCATATAAAGTGTATAACTTTTTTTAAGAGCCAAAGCATTTAGTACTTAGTATGACTTGGTGATACACTACCTCTTTTAGGGAATAAAAAAATATGTCCTAAAAAAGGAATTGTAATTATATTTAAATTATGATATTTGTCTTTAACTTGTAAAATCATTTACTTTTGGAGCTATTTTCCCTACATTAGTACTTAAAGCATTACCATTGTCTATAGTGTTATAATGACCACTTTAAAATGCAGTAGTTACAAAGACAATTAAGCATATTCAAAATTCATGATGTATTACTCTGCATGCTCAGTAAATATAAAGGGTAAACCCCTGAGGCTGGATATTGGCTTCAGTCCATGAGGGGGGTTTTAGAACAGTCTACCATCTTAAATTCTAGCGGATGGAGGGTTTTCCAACAGTACTGGAGTGTTATAGATTTTTCTCTATTACAGTATTTTTGCCTTGTTGAGCAGAGCTGAGTGTTCTCATGGCATAACATTAGACTACCTGCTCAGCCTTAGTTTCATTTCATTTTGACCTTGGATTGTATTTATCTCTCTATTGTAGTTAATATGCAGAGTACTACATTTATTTATCATGGAGACCTTTAATTATCAATGTGTCATTAATGTGGATCAACACCAGGGTTCGATTTCTCGATTAGGCAGTTTTATATAATTGGCATTATGTATGTCTGTTTTGTTCGGGTTTGTGCCTCAGCGAGTGAGACTTAGACCTAGATTTATTAAACTTCGGGAATATAAAACTGGAGATGTTGCCCATAGAAACGAATCGGATTCTAGCTGACATTACTATGGGTGTAATTTGAAAGAGAGAAATAGAATCTGATTGGTTGTTATAGGCAATTTCCCCACTTTATCATTGCTGCAGTTTTGCAAATATTGGTCTTATTCTTGCTTGTAAGTTTGTTAATTGTTTTTCAAGGTACGTAGGCAGCTGTGTAATTTTTATTGCTTCCAGGAAAATGGGATTATTTACCCCTGGGTTACGTCTTGGCCCCACACACTGGGCCAGATTCAGCTTTTCACTCTCATGACTATTACACTCTCATGGGCAAAACCATGTTGAATTGCAGGGGAGGTAAATTTAATTAGTTGCAATCAACATAACAAGTGACAGCTGATGTTTCCTAGTCCTAGTCTAATAACAGTGTAACAGTAACGCTGGTCAGTATCTGTGTGCAACATGAAACAATAAAGTATCCTCCCTGCATGCACACACTGACATTAATTTTACCTCCCCTGCAATTCAACATGGTATTGCCAATGAGAGTGTAACTCATGAGTGTAAGTCATGAGAGTGAAAAGCTGAATCCAGCCCACTGAGAGCAATAATATGAATGGGGAGGGAAGTTTTGCTCTGATTGGAAGACATCCCACCCAGCTAATTAGATGGGATACATGTCAATCAGCAGAGGACTTCTCTTTCTATTCATACTCACCTCCTTTCCATTGGATGTTCCACGCTGCAACTCTGGTAAATATGGTGGGGTAGGGACCAATTATCAACCGGAATTTCCATCGGATCAGATAATTGTGCCTCTTTTTTCTTGCATTTTTTGCCTTAAAAAAAATCTTGCCCTCATATTAGGACGAATTTTAGTCCAATGAACAATAATTGCGGATTTGGGTTTATAATCACCCTGGGGTATAGGCCAGATTTACTCCATTTATGCAAATTCACCAATTTGCATAAATATATTGTACTGTAAAACTTAATTTGAAACTAATATATCATGCTCAAGAATCCATAGTTGTAAAACAATAGATTATTTATTCCTGATGTAGTTTCAAATTCCTGATTATTCAGACTGAATAAAGCATATATACTGGTAACACATTAGCTCAATTCGGTCATTAGTTATAAAACTGTAAAACAATGGTTGAGCATGGAATCAGTCTAATGCAGAGATGTCAGATGCACAGAACACCGGGGCATGTGCTAATTTCTGTTGGTGCTTTATAGACACTTCCAAGCACCTGGTTTTGTGCTTGGTAATAAACGCGTTTTCCTTGGGGTAAAATAACAATAAACCTCCTTTTAAGAAACAAAAAGAAAGGATATTGGCAAAACTCAAATTACACCAAATATTTGGACAAGAGTTTACCTTTGCAGCCCAGTGGATATTAAAATAGAAATGTAACATCCCATGAGAATAACAGGTTACTATTAGCTCTACTAATGTTTTCAAAGGATTTAGGTTAAATCCTCTTTCCACACTTTTCATTTTTAAACTTTCATTTTTGCCTAGGACTGGAAGTTCATTTTATTATTCTAGAGTAGCTTACAAAAACAAACATAAATGTAACCACTTTGAATGACAACATTTATTATGGCTAATTGTAAAATGTCTGAGTAAAGAGTTAGCAATTAGGGTTTGCTGAACAATATTATAATCAAGCCATTCTCTGGGTTTTATTAGGAAGCCCTATTAGTTGGAACAGTACAGCAGAGAGCTGATTGGTCGACAATGTTTATGGATGATCCTGCTGAGATAGAAATCGTTCAGCCTTTCCCAACTTTAATAGAAATGTTCTTAGGGGATTTATACTGTGGAATTGTCCATGTTATTATTGTTATCATACAACATATCCATATAAACACACACAAAATAAATAGATATGATATATATATATATATATATATATATATATATATATATATATATATCAGTAAAAGCTGATAATGTTCAAATAATCACAAAAAAAGGTAGAATTCATAATTAAATGACTTTGAACTCATTGAAATAGTGTCTGTAGCAATTTAATCAGTTTACGCTTCTGTCAAATGCTTACACCATCTCATATTATGCTACTTTGCATTTACGGACCTTAATTCGGCATTGGCGGTTTGCCTTTTTCCCCACGTCTTGTCCAGGGTTGCGTGTTTCTGTGGAAACATACATTGCATGTTCATTCTAAATACATGGAAATATATGTCTGTATGTATGTAAATCTAGAACACAAAAAAAGCTACTCACATATTTATAAGTTTGCTATTTCGTTTTTACTTTAGATGTCAGGCATTTTGTGTAGGCTTTGTATGAGACATCATAATGTTTCAGGAGATGGTCTACGGCATTGTGGTAAGCGCATGGAAGTAAGTAATTACAAATACTGGGATACATTATATTCTTGCCTCTGGCATTGAAAGAATCTGTTTTGAAATTAGCTTACATGCTTGAATTTTTTTCTCCATAAACAGGTTAATTAAACAAGTTACTGGTCTTCTAAATGCAGTTTATTTACATAATTTATGTATTTTAAGTGTTTAAGTTTTATACTGTCTTAGCATAGATTCTTTTTCTTTATTTAATGGCTGTAAATGATATAGTTCTACAGATTTATTCATCAACACATGCAAATGTCTAAGAACTTATACACCAAAAATAACCCCATACATAAATATACTGTATAAAAAAGGAATGTAGTATAAAGTGAGCTTTATAAATATGAACTGGAAAGGGATGTGAAATGTAGATTACCAGAATAATGCTTACACATACTTGTTTTATTTGTAAGTTACCAGAGATACCAAAGCTAGTAAGGGGTATGATGCAGTGACTTCAGTAGAAGAAGCCTCAGGTGTCAGGGCCCCTATCAGGGGGATCAGAGGCAATCGTAGGATCGTAGCTGAAGGCACTGCCTCAGCCCAGGTTCCAGGAGGTTTGACGACTCCAGGAAACAACGGGTAAAATACATTTATATGAAGTTAGCAAGCACAGCACAGTGTTGTTGGCTACACACGACAGTTGTCTCCAGTAGAAGGTGGCCCAGATAAACATTGTGATTTTTCCACTACCTGTAGGTAAAGGACCAGTTATCGGCGCCACACTTCTCATGCTGAGACAACCATCCTGGCCTGAGACCCATGCAGCTAGTCTATTGACTTTGCCATAGTAATACCATCATTCCAGTATTGGCACAATTTATATTGATTTGAGATAGTAATGTATTAAGCATACTTTTTGGAACCAGCAAATAGTATAATTCAATCCAACATATAAAATGCATGCTGCTGACAGAGATAATGTTGCAAGAACTTAGAAACTGACAGGCTGCTTGAGAAGTGAATGGAAAGTGTACATGGCATTTAACTCCAGGCAGTTCTTAGCTAGGGTCCTGGTGTGTGGCGCACTCTTACCTCACTGTAACAGAGCCGTTTGTATTCAGAGTTAACACAACTAGAGTTCAGGAGATGTTAAATGGCAGCTATGTAGAGATAAAACTTAATGTAATCTAATGTAAGTTTTTTGACATTCTTATCCTCAAAATTAGGTTGAGAGTGTATGGATGTCTAAAAAATTAACTAGACATTATTCTGACAAAACCGCGGTTCACATTATGAGGTATATTTACTAAGCAGGGAGATTGCAGTGAAATTCAAATTTGGGGAAGTTGCCCATGGCAACCAATCAGATTTGAGTTCACATTCTCCAGAGTGTAAAATGAAACTGAGAGCTCAAATCTGATTGGTTGCCATGGGCAACTTCACCAAATTCGAATTTCACTGCAATCTCCCTGCTTAGTAAATATACCCCTCTTTTTTATAAATACCTAGTGTTATCTATAGTTAAAGATTATTTAAATAAATACCCATTGTTATCAATACTTAAAGTCTGACACTAACACTAACCCCAACCATTTCATCTCTGCAACCTAATCCTAACTGTCCAATCCCCGCAGTCTAACCATAACCATTCCCTCTCCGTAACCTAACTCTAACTGTCCCCCCACTGCAGCCTTACCCTTCTTAGATTCTAACAGCAACCTAATACCAGTAACTCCATTCTAGCAGTAACCAATAACAATTACAACAAGTCACAATAACTTTAAAAGTAACAAATTATTATACATAAAAATGTTGCTTAATTCCATGTTGCATTAAGAAATAATAAAGAAATAAAAAAAATGGAGTATTGGAATATACTGGACACAGTTTGTTTTCTTTATGTCAGTAATATTGGACTCCTTTTCTGCAGTAGTACTGTCGGTTTGTATTTTAGAACATAGAAGGTTATATACTACCATTGCACTCTGGTTGCATAGATGTGTGCAGCTATGAACCAATCAGACGTCTGCATTTATTTTCTGAATGAGGCTGGATAAAAGAAAGAGAATTGCTAATGTCAGTAAATAACCCTTGTGGTTTGCTATTATATATTGCATATATTATCCTTTACTGAACGATCAGTCTAAGTCCGCATTCAACTCACAAAAGGAACTCTCTTACAAAATCCTATTAAGCTGACAATTCAAGCAGTGTGTCATAGTATTCTAGAAAAATGCATATAAATTGAAGATAATCATAGCACAATATTGAAGAAATAGTTTCATTGGTATCTAGCGAGAAGTAATAAAATGAGTATCATTCAAGCACCACTGAAGGGAAAACTGCTAAAGGTTCATAAATGCCAGAATATGACTACAGTGTCTGTGTCCTTAATCCTTTCCATTGCATCACAAGGGATAGCATGCCAGGGTTCTCTAATGAGTTTCACCGAAGTTCATGTTGTGTCTTGAGATTTCTTTAAGTACAGTTTTTATTTACTTTTCTAGTTGGAACTGCAATCAATGGAATGACATTTCGCTTTTTTGATCCCTGTCCTGGTAAAAGCTGTGTGGAATCTTCAAACATATTCTACAGCTGCTGGAGTTAGGTTTCAACTCTCAAATTTATCATGACACCTCACTAATGGGGTCACTTACCAAGTGCAGTGGAGGGTAACTGCAAATCTTGTCTGTGAATTACATATTAGTGCTCACGCATGTTTTGAATCTGATGCCATGCAAACATGTAATTGACTGCACCACTAATAAATGTACTGACCTGGATGGGGGGGGGGGATTGTTATGCCTAAATAGCCAAATCCCTGTGAATACATAACAAATCAACGGGGATTTGAACTCAAATACCCATGTCAAAAAGAACTAAATCATCAGGGATTCAAAATCGACACATCATATCGACCAATGCTGAATACTACAAATCCCCAAGCCATGTCGATTTCAAATCCCCTGCGATTTGAGTTGATTTGGAATTCCACTCCAAATTGACTTTTAGTAAACTCCCCCCTTTATATTAGAATGTACAGTATAGGTTTTCCAAAAGACTAAATAGCAATTCAGACTGCTGATTCATCCACATTTTACGACTGCTTAAGTTTTGAAAGTTGTGCATTGGTAAAGTGTATGGATATAGTGGACCTGTGATTACAGATTTGAGCATATGGGATAATGGCAAATTTATATACATTGAAATTGAATGTGTGGATTTGGTCTATATGTGTCATGCCTTTTTAACCATTTATCAACGTGGAATAGTTATTCATATTTAGTAAAGGAACTGCCATAGCTTAACAGGGGTATATCAGCGCTTATGCTGCTAGACCCTTGCATTAAGTCGCTTGTGCGTATCAGCAGTCAACCAGTCAGGGGTGTCAGCAGCCATCCACCAGAGCACTAATAGCCATTCACTGCATAGAAGCTTGAGGGGAGACAGTGCAAGACGGCAGGAGGTGTATGTTCCAATAGAGTTGATTCTTTATTTTTATTTTTTTTACCCTGTAGTAAAGAGTAGTATGTGTGTATGTGCGCGCCAGTGCACATGCGCCCCCGCAGACTAACACTTTCCAGCCAATCCCTGACAGATCTCTGTGGAACAATGTTCTGTATGCCAGGGGTTCACTTGTGCACATCTGGCAGGCATGGGTGGATGTGGAAGTGGGGGACCGGATGTTGGTCCATTATTATTATTATTATTATTACATGTTTTTTCCATTCCAGAATAGATAAAGGTCTTTTTCAGTAACATAAACCCAGTAATATCACAAAAAATTGCTAAAAACTATTTATATTGAAGCATAATTATCTCCCAGTAAAAGTATGTGCCACTGTGAAAAAACTATGATTTAGTTATAGTGCCAGATCTGACATCATGAAGCATAAATTGCTATTCCCTTAGAACCTTTTTAAATGATTTATGAAGAACGATTTATTTTAATGTTAATACATAAGTGGCAAATATCTGCATTGGCAAAGATTTTCCTTCATTAAGGTAGGATTTAAGGAATATTATTACTACACTTGAACTAAATTGAATAAAATTGTATAGCCTCTGTCCATTGATTTGGGATTTATTTTGGCAGTTAAATAAGTCGCACAGTGGGCAGCTGTATCCACTGTTAAAAAAAAATAGTAATTTTCCTCAAAATCTTATTTTTAAATAGCCCCAGAAGAGATCAGCATGAACCGTGTAAAGGATTGAGTCTATATCAATTGGGATTGTAATAAATGGTATTGATCGTATTTAGAGGAAAGGGTCACGACACTCAGTAGGGCATGACATTTGTTCCAGCTCACCTTCTGCTTTTACTTTTTCCCCATAACTTTTAATATGGCTCGAGCAGACAGCTCATTTTACAGATTAAAACAGGCTGAGCTTGAGCCTCATTGTGAACTTGTTGGATTAGGTCGAGAGCAAGTAGAAAAGTGATCTTTCAATGCAATTATTCAAAATATTTCTCTGATAAAGCTAGGAAGGGTTTGGGAGAGATGGGAATAGGACTCTAGTGATGTGACCTGATGCAGCTGAGTGATTTCCAAAGTCAGAAGTCAGTCTCTGACTGTAAAATAGACATCTGATCAAATTGTCATGCTTTATGTTTAATGGAGTGTTAAAAGGACTTTGACACAAACCATTACACACTATTTACTTATTCAAAGCAGAAACCTACTGGAAAATTGAAGGCAATGATCAGTACTTTGAATGCAGCCCTTTGGAGAGCTTAAACCAATTAAATTAAATTTTCTACACTATGTCTTTTTAAGTTAAGATTTTGTTTTATACTAGGATGTGAATTATGCACCTTTTAATGTGCCACTTGATCTCTGATCTCTCTTTTAGGTTCTCCGTTTCATTTATATTTTAAGGTAATAAAATACTTAACTTCTTAATAAGGTAAAATCTCCAGAATTGGGTAAAAAAATAAAATATACAAACATTCCTCTAGACAAATATCATTTTTTAATCAAAATGTTTGAACCATGAAAAACAAGGAAAACTTTTTTCTTTCTGTTGGTTAATGTGTTTAGAAGCAATTTGTGCATCACATATGTCAATGTCATAGAAGCTTTGCCACTTACCGTAGGAGCTGGCACACCTGGGGTGCTAAGTGTAATGAGTGTCTAGACTTTAACAGAGACCCAACAAGATGCCGCATGAAGATATTGAACATCACGAGGGGGCATTCACAAGATGTGACGCACAGGCTTACTCGACCATGTAGCAAGAACCAATGGACAGACGAAAAAACAGTGGCAATAGTATACACAATATAAATGCACAGGCAGAAAATACAGGCTTGTTCAGGAAACAGGTTCATTCAGTAGCAGATCAGCAATCAGACATAGAGCACAACAAGGATTAAGACGCAGTCTGCATCAATAACAGGCAGTCACAAAAGTGCATTCAGGAACATAGAATATATGTTGATAAGGGACTTGTCTATATATTGATTTAAAAGCCACTGGTTAAGAAACTTCTCAAATCTAGTGAAATTGTTATGTTTTTTGATTAATTGATTCTCTAATAGAACTGGAAAAATTAACAAACTGTTTATTAAAATAAAAATATACAAATTAAAATTAAATAACTCATATGAAGTCATAAGTGGCAAATTTGCCGACAAATGGGTGCTGTAGTATAAAACGTGTCCGGGATTCTGGATCCAGCTCTTTACATTTATTAAAATGTACGTAAATAGTACACAGGAGACGGGATTATCTTTCATTTTGCTAATCATACCACTAGTAGCTTCATGTTTTATGAATGCTTTTAATGCATCCAGATGACAGTTCTTATTTCTTTGGCATTGGTTTCAGCTGGACTCTTATTCTCTATATTACATAAAAGATTTAAGCTGGGAGAGCCGGCAGCTGGGGACTGTCACTTACATGTGAGTACTACGGCCTGTCTGTAAAGATAGCCGCCATTATGATCCTCCTGAGTATGATTTATTTCAGGCATCAGTCTTGTGTGTGAAAAACGATTGGGGCAAGGTGTAAAATCAGAATAAAATGCAAATACATTTAACTTTTATAAGGATATTTACTACATTTTTAATGCTATTTTAATAGCATTTCCATGTGCCACTACCTGTTACATGATATTGTATCATACCAGCCATTCTCATTTTTGGCTGTCGTGTATGACATTTAAAAAAGGACACTTTGTAATATGAAGATAGCTTGCAGAAAAAGCTGAATAAATCTAAATAAAAATTATAGGACATTTATTGAAGATACTTTCATTAGTACTTAATTATAGTCTGCCATATAACATATTGACAAGTAGCTCTCCAGAAGCAGCAGCCTGACTGTAATCACTCTCTTCTCCACAGTAAACCAAGGTCAAAAGTCTGTCAAAAAACATGTTGTGACACTGGATTACCACTGTAGTAACTGAAAGCGGGGAGGAACAAGACCATGGGCAACATTTATTAAGCAGGGAGATTGAAATTTAAATGTGGGGATGTTGCCCATAGCAACCAATCAGATTTGAGCTCACATTCTCCAGTATGTAAAATTAAACTGAGAGATTGAATCAGATTGGTTGTTATGGGCAACATCCCCACTTTTCAATCTCCCTGCTTTGTAAATTTAGGCCAGGGTTGCCTACTTTTGCAAATGGATTTCAGGGAGATTGTGACAAGTGCTGCGCAAAAGGGGTGTAACTTGTGCCACCAAAGGGGTGTGTCCTGTGGATAGCTCCACCCATGGGTGTGTCTAGGTCTACCACGAGAACTATTTCACAATAAAATAGCAGCATCAGTATTTATTATTTCTTAAATTGTCAGTAAAT
>JABWIB010000539.1:51582-82094 GCA_016617825.1 Platyplectrum ornatum | reverse complement strand
AGCTCTCAGTTTCATTTTACACTCTGGAGAATGTGAATTCAAATCTGATTGGTTGCCATGGGCAACTTCCCCAAATTCGAATTTCACTGCAATCTCCCTGCTTAGTAAATATACCCCAATGTCTTCTTCACCTGAATGAGCATCAGGGAGATTATCCAGCACTTCAGGGAGTCAGGGAGATCACCCACTTTTCAGGGAGTCTCCCTGATATTCAGAGAGAGTTGGCCCATCTCTTCCTCATGTCTCATCAATTTCTATGGGGAAATCACCATGAAATTCCAACATTTGGGGTTAAAATTAAGTGCAGGATTTTAATAGGGTGATATGATCGTTGTAATGCATGTAGGGTTTACTAGAGCTGTGAAGATGTTGTATTATATAATGTACATATTGAGTATATTATGTGTCAGGTAATGGCACATATTTTAATATATATTTGGGTATACAGTGCAACGTGTGCCATATAAAAGCAAAATAGAGTGTTCACTATAGGAGCGCATAAAATGATAAATTACCAATATTCAATGAAGTAAATATAAAGTATATCCTACTTATATCCTGTTATAAGTCCTCTCAGAGTCCGTATATTATGGGTCTTTTTATGGCACAAGGAGTTCTCTGAACAAATTCTATTGTAGATGTACTCCTGGATCTACAGTCTTTGCCAATGTCTCCTCTTCGATGTTCCTCCGTATATCAGCACATGCAAGAAAAGATACAATATCGTGCAGAGTGTACTATTTTCTGCACCTTACTCTACCTTATTCCACTTACATTATTCCAACTTATTCATAACCCAGAGAAATACTGTAATGATCGCTTTCTGCCACGTGTGGACTGGATGATGATTCTCTCCAGGCTTCAGATTTACATTCTCATGACTTCACACGATCATGGACAAAACCATGTTGAATTGCAAGGGAGGTAAATTGAAGTAGTTCCAATGAGTATTACAGGTGAGAGATGATGTTTCCAGCACAAGTCTAATAACAGGGTAACAGTAACGCTGGTCAGTATCTGTGTGCAAAATGCAACAATAAAGTATTCTCCCTGCATGCAAATACTAACATTCATTTTACCTCCCCTGCAATTCAACATGGTTTTGTCCATGAGAGTGTAAGTCATAAGTGTACGTCATGAGAGTGTAAATCTGAATCTGGCGGCCCATAGTTATTATGTGGGAGATACGGAGCTACAGCCCAAGCAGGACAACTACTTCCTGCAGGGCTATATGCCCCAGATAAATCACCACTATGTGGGATGGGGAATAAATTACCACTATGCGGGATGAGGACTGGTTTTATTCCAGACAGCAGATGAAAAAAATGTCCTAAAGCTGTGCTGAAATAGGAAACAATGGAGGTGACCCCACCGCAAACTATCCTCCAACTAGTTTCAATACTCCTGGTATTTTTTTCAAGGTCCTATGGCTCAGCGGATAGCACTGAAGCATCACAGCGCTTAGATTGCAAGTTACAGTAGATTCCCGGCACAGGACCTTATCTGTGTGGAGTTTGTATGTTCTCCCTTTTACCACCAGCGTGAATTTGTCAAATTGTAAAACACTACATAATATGATATATAAAAATCTGATGATAAATAACATAAATAAATATATAGCTGGTCAGCTGCCTGACGTTTAAATAAGAGCTTGTGAGCAGTGACATGTCGCTCATTCATACACAATGCCATGCATAGCATAATAGCAGCTGCGCTTTTGCAGTTACATGTAACTTTGAAAAATGTGCATAAATAGGACCAGGGCTGGCACTGAATAATAAATGCATTCCATTTGTGAAAAGCTAGGTACTTCTATTCTCTAGTGGATTCTGAGTTTGACCTTACTTGCTCCTGGTTGCCCCTGTCATTAGCCATGGCTTTTATATGTACTTCTTTGAATTTTTACTTCTTACTGCTTTGGATTATACCATGGTACTTCATTAAGCTCTTGTCATCGTACTTAATACTCCCAGTTCTTGCCTTGCAGCTTGAATACAGACACACACACTCACATATTGAAATTATTCATCCTTCCACTTTTTCTATAACAAAAATATACTTTCAAATTTCTTTAATAATGCTAATCAGCTGAACCTGAAACTGTGTACATAATTGTCTTTTTCTAATGGCTTCACAAACAATTGAAAGGCCTGACCTGCATCACATTGTACCTGAACACACTGAACTCTATGGGACTGATTAAATTTTCTGTTTAAAAGGAAAAAGCTATTGACACCCAGAGCCAGATTAACGATGGGGCGAATGGAACTACAGCCCCAGGCCTGCACCCAAAAAAAGGCAGGTACTGGCATTCACCCTAATGCACAGCAGCACACAAGTATGCTACGTGTGATAAAGAAGGGTTTGATGATGGGGGTAAGGTGTGATTAATAGGCCCACATGTAATTGACTGCCCACACAACACTGGTCACACCCACGTTTCACTGGTCATGCTCACTCCAATGGGGCCTTAAATATTTTCAGCCCCAGGCCCATGAAGTCTTTCATCCGGCCCTGGTCACACCAGGGCATAGCAATGAGTGGGCATTTGCAAGAAAGCCAAGGGACAGCAAGGGGTGGAACATAATAGAAGGACCAGGGAAAGTTCTGGAAGGATTAACAAGCATGAGGTTATGAGAGAGCTGTGATGTGCTAGGAATCAGTGACACTGGCAGAGTGTGATCTATATTAAGTATTATAATGTATTTTATATATATATATAAAAAGCTCTAAATTCCATAGAAATTCCAAAAACTTTGAAACACACACAAAACAAATAGAACAGCACTTGGGTGCCAACTCTGTGCTATAAAGGTATACGTATATAAAGTATTTGGAAATTATCTTTAAATTATTTGCAAACATATTGCTAATTAAAGACATAAATCATTATGTTTCTGCAGTTTCTCTCTTTTTCCTCATGACCGGTCAGGAAATTCACGAGTTTGTTTATCTGATTAAACTTTAGTAGGGTGACAGAGATTGCTCACCATGCAACCTATTTCTATTAGCAGAAGAACTTAGGTTAATCATATCAGTGAAAGCACAAACATTCATCTAGGGTCAAATAAAACTAATTGTATTTCAAACGACTGGAATTTTAAATCACTTCAAGACCCTATACTCGAAATAACCCGAACTTTTATAAAATAAAGTAAAAAGTAAGCATGTCATTAGACAGATATGCAACTGATATTTCTTAATAAATGATAAATCTTCAAATTCAATTATATCCTTTGCAAATGTTTACCAACTGGAAAAACATTTGTACTCACCTCTCGGGGCATCCGCAGCGTAGACAAGCACTGGAGTGGTGCCCAGCTGCTCCTCCGCTCCGCCGGTGCTTCTTCTCCCCGACTGGATAGGAAGTTCTATTATGAATGACAGGTGCCCTGTCCATTCAGCTGGACGGGATGCTGCATTCATAAAGAGCTTTCTCTCCGGCACCTCTCCGGTACCTGTCTTAATAGGCACCTTACTAGGATGATATCGTTCTAGTGTATGGTGCCCAGCGGGGCATTTGATCTGGCATGTTGTATGCTTGCTGTAGTGGGGAAAAAGTGCTCAAGCAGTCAGTCAGTGGTCGCAAGAACCGCTGATCTGGCAGTTAAGGCAGCACATACCAAGTAATCAGTCTAAATAGATAAGTGCAGGTAGCATGCAATGCAGTGCTTAAAGGGGGCCAGTAAACAGTGGTATAGTGGAATAGCGCCACTGTTTTCCCTGCTAAGCTCGTATAACCCTTACTTCTCTGGACCCAGGATTTCAAGAGAAATGCGCTTGTTAAGATGCAATGCTTTATGTCAAGAAGGTTTGCAAGACAATTCTACTGAATATCGATATACAGTACACAGAACTAATGTTTGCAGAAACAGTGTTCCTAAAATTAAAACTTGTTTTGCTTAAATGTCAACATTTTCTCTGTTTCCAAATTCATGATGTTCAAACTGACATAGAGAGCAGAAACATCTCAGTAAATACTGCTGGACAACCTTCAGATAATCACTGTAACTCAACATCTGTTCTTTCATAAATAATCAGCAAAATCTCAGGTCACTAATCTTAGACAAAAATAACAGAGAATCCCTAAATATAAAAAAAATCTATTTTCGTTCTCAAGAGAAAACACCAAACAGATCTCACAATAATACGGCGTAATGAGCAGTTTTGGCATTTAAGAATGAATCTGCATGTATAAGACTTATATCTTCTATTTTAGAAAGGCTTGTATAAATCGTTTTCTCTCTCTCTCTTTGGGTGTAATTCAGAAAAAGGGAGCGCACAGGTGCCCATCCGTCTGCTTGAGCATCTGACTGCTGCAATGCATATTTAAACAAGAGAAGAGGAGTGTCTCTCATTTAAATATGTGACATAGCAGGCGCATGTGTCCTCTACCTCACGTTCAAAGTGTAAAAATGTTTATAAATAATTCCTTCCACTTATATACTATCAATAGGCGTGTGTAGAAGTGTCGCTGGCATTTTTATAAATAAAAAAGCAATGATCTGACAGGGCAGAGACTGCGACTATAGAAGCTACAACCTTTAAAGGCTGATGTTTTTCCCTGTGTTCTGTTTAGAGTTACGTGTTTCAGATAAAACACTCACCTCTGGATAGCCAGGAACCTGTGCACGTGATAAACTCTGGATCAGCATCTCTCTCTGTAAACATATGACCATAAGGTCAATGATAAATATGTAAATAAGGTTCACCAGCATACCAGCGTTTTATGGTCTACATTTAGAGATAGTTTAAATTCAACTTTTGAAAGCAAATCCCAAAGAGTTTTTGTTCAAACACGGCTGACATAAGTAATAAAAGTAAAATCCATCACAAAGTACCATTGTGTCACCCAAAACAAGCAGAAAATAAACACAGAATAGAACAATTATGCTGGACTGGATGCTCTGAGCAAATAATATAGAGAGAAAAGTAAACAGAAGAATAGGAAGCAGATTTAAATAGTGTGTTCAATGAACAGTGACTCGGTTACATGAAATGAAGAGGCCTGCATTAGGAATGTCATAAAATGTAATATCTAATAATTAAATGCATTAATGCATAGATAAGAATGCATTCATTTTTAAATTACTTTTAAATTAACACTAACAATATGAATTGTTAAACAATTATTGTATAATTCCAGTTAGAAAGGATATTTCATATTTTCATATTAATCTTAACTGGCAAGCTAATTAAGACATAGCACAGACACTGAGAATTAAATAATATATCAACTAAAAGGAATAAAACAAGAAACAGAAGAAAGGAGCCAAAACTTAATACATTCTCTAAATTGCTGCAGTGCAATGAGATGAATAAGTGCGGTTAGCAACCTGCTATTTGATTTTCATTTCACATTAACAACTGCACTGATTACAATATATATGCTCCCATGTGGATATACAAGCAGTGTGGATGTACTACAGTGTCACCAGTCACACTGGCCTGTGACATACTACCTAAAAGGTCTATGGTCACATGCCCTTGTGTTAAAGTTAGAAGGATATATTTCTCCTTTGAGAATTCCCTGTTCGAAACTCTGTGATCATTCTCTGTGATGCCTCTGTGGCTTATTTCCACTTTCAAATAATCACAGTATAGAAAGTTTTTATTGGATACTGGAGTATTATTCTGGCAAGTTATATAAGCTCTATTTTTTAAAATGCATCCTGCAATCAATATCAAGTTGCCTGCCTACTTCGACCTCAGTATTTACTAAAGCTTACCTGCCCTGCAAGGTCCCACGATGGTCTGCGAGCTCATCACCAACATCATAGCAATGACCCGAAGTCCCTGCGCATGTCACTCAACTAACAAGAGTTCTAAATCCCAGAAAGAAAACCTCTTTATGTATGTGGTGACACATAGGACTGGATCCAGACTTACGTACTATAGAACTTATGAGTGTACAAGTGGGCAAAACCATGTTGAATTGCAGGGGAGGTAAAATGTATTAATTACAATCAGTATTACAGGTGAGAGATGATGTTTCCAGCACAAGTCTAATAACAGTGTAACAGTAAAGCTAGGATTTTTCAAGAGTGGGTAAAACCATGTTGAATTGCAGGGGGGGTAAAATGAATGTCAGTGTTTGCATGCAGGGAGAATACTTTATTGTTGCATTTTGCACACAGATACTGACCAGTGTAAAGCTGGCCATACACTAGAAAGATAATCTTTCCAATCAACAGATAAATGACCCTCACAGCAGAAATCTGTTACATGTGTACTCACAAAACATGCATTTAATGAGTGCACATGTAACAGATTTCTGCTGTGAGGGTCATTTATCTGTTGATTGGAAAGATTATCTTTCTAGTGTATGGCCAGCTTTACTGTTACAATGTTATTACACTTGTGTTAGGAAACATCATCTCTCACCTGTAATACTGATTGCAATCAATTCAATTTGCTTTCCCTGCAATTCTCCATGGTTTTGCCCACTCTTGAAAAATCTTTCGATTGGATACAATTTATCTTACCGTGTGTGCCAGGCTTAACACTGGTCAGTATCTGTGTGCAACATGCAAAAATAAAGTATTCTCCCTGCATGCAAACACTGACATTCATTTTACCTCCCCTACAATTCATCATGGTTTTACCCACTTGTAACTTTGCACTCATAAGTTTTATAGAACATCTGGATCCAGTCCTATGCTGGACTTTTTTGTTCTTTGTATTTTTAAATAATAAAAAGTTTATTTTCAGGTTATAATTAAGCCCAGTCCCTTTGGGTTTGATGAAAGTCTGTGCAGAATTTCTGGTTCTGGACAAGCGCACATACAGAAGCTTTATGTCCATTTTAATGCTGTCACATATAGAAAAAAATAATACATAGTATTACTAAGTGACCTCAATAAAACTATAACCAAACTGCACAGAAGTTTTTGTATAATTTTTTTTACAAAAACCTTTTTGGCCTCACAAAAGTATGCTATGTGCCTTCCTGCAAATAACTGACTCAGTCAAGCTATTTGACAAGTATACATAGAGTATACATATATAGACATACAGTACATTGACATGTTATAAGGCAAAAACTTAAAGGACTTAACTGAATATGACCCAAACATTATTTTCTACTATACTATAAAATGCTTAACAGGTATCAAACAAGCTATGAGTGGCCAGGATTTCAAGAGAAAATTGAAAAAAGGGGTATTTCTGTATATGGGAATGACAGTGATTAATTCATGGCACACAATGACAGGAAACTGTGAAGATGTCACTGTATAAATTTAGAAGTGGCAGCATGGTGCTGTAGAATGTAAAGTAAGTCTCTGGAATTTAAATTTTTTCAATTAAAGTCACAAAAAAAATATATTAGATTTAGTATAACACAGTACACCGGCATATTGCACTAATTACCATTTTTACTATATTAACACTTATTAAAACTTTAATGTGTAAAGAAACACTATTGGGTCTAGATAACTAAAACTGCAGGAAAAGAAAAATGAGGGATGTTACTCAGCAATAAAATTTTAGCTGACATTCTCTAGCATATAATAGGAAACTAGAACCACATAGCATAGAACCCCATAGTAACCATTTGTTGCTATGGGCAACATCTCCGTTTTCCTCGTCCACAGTTTAGTAAATCTAGGTGCTGAACATTTTAAGTTAGATAAGTGTGGACAGCAGCAGTCCGCCCGTTTTTCTGCGCACACATGTACAGTACTCATTTTTGTTGAACATCCACTTTAGATCAGTTCCACCATTCACATTGCTGACACAATGCCCCCAGTTTTTCCTTTTTCAATCCCCTCAGTTTTATCTCCAGAAAAACCCAGGTGGGCCTGTTCACACTGCCGGTGACCAGGGAATAACCAGGGAATAACGCTGCTTTATTCCCTGGTCAAAATCTTGGGTCAAAAGAATGAGAATTTTTCAGATGCACTGTTCACGCTGTGAACGTGGGTCGTCTGGGTTTTTGGTGCAGTGTGAACGGGGTATGAGAAACACATAATGCATTAATTGACTGTTATGTTCTACTTATGCAGGTCAATAGCTACTATAAATAAGGCTGATGCAGTATGTATCTTATGAGGTAATATACCTACCATGCAATGCAAAGAAAAAACGAAGGCCTAGATTTAGGAGAATGCAGGGAGACTGAAAAGCGTGGACGTTGCCCATAGCAACTAATAAGATTCAAGCTCTCAGTTTATTTTTACATAATGAACAATGTGATCTTGAATCTGATTGGTTGCTATTGGCAACATCCCCACTTTTCTATCTCCCCGCAATCTCCCTGCTTAGTGAATTTAGGCCTGAGTCTGCATTTAATGACTGGGTTCATTTTCACAATAGCTCAGTGCTTTTGGCAGGTAAAGGTTTTTTGTAAAAGTTCATATCCTTTTTAAACTACAAAAATAAAAGAAAAATATTGCTTATTCCATAAGTGCAGAGGAAAAGAAGGCAATTGCAAGGAGCAGCATTAATCATGAAACAGTGGCAAAACAATTGTTAAAAAGAACATTCTTCAGATTTTACACTACCTCAGCTCACAATTATCCTGTCAGTGGATCGGTGAGGTCAGTCATTTCAATGCTAAGCATTGAGGAGGGTTTGCTACTCCAATAAACCTTAATTTGAGAGGGAGTTTTCACTGCCAGAGGTTATGATTGGAATGCAAGATATATGCATGATGACAGCTATGTATTTAGCTAGCATGTTTCTAACCATAACAAGCTACGACCTGAGTAGGTTTTCAAATTAATTTTAGTTTACAATTGTGTACATGTGTCTCTGTCTGTGTTGTGTGTGTGTGTTTTTGTAATCCAAAACAAGTAGGATTTCATGGAAATAAATATACAAAAAATGCAATGCTTATTACATTACATGTAAAACGAACCTTCAGTCTTGAAGAAAGCTTGGATGGCTGGGTGGATAGAGGAAGGTCATATTGCACTTGCAAGGAATAACTTTTATTAGTTTTTCTCTGCTTTCATGTATTTAATGTTTAACGTATAAGATTTTCACTCAAATGTCCTGTGCTCCTTCTCAAAAGAAAGACTCGAAATAAAATAAGGACGCAAGGAACAAGCAATGTATGTGAACTTTCATTCAATATTGGAGAACAAATTCCTATGTGAAATGCAAATGGCAAAAAGTACTAAATAAGCGCATAGAAGAAATTAAAAGTTTTTTTGTTTTCATTGTTGTCAGAATCTCTATAAAGTGGACTAGATTTACTGCACTGCGGCAATGGAAAAGTGGAGATGTTGCCCATAGCAGCCACTCACATGTTAGCAGACATTCTCTAGTATGTGATAGAAAACTGAGAGCTAAAATCTGAATGGTTGCTATGGCCATTTCCACAGATTAGGCCTTAGGTGGAGATTATGTTAAACAACGTGGTTTACTTTGCAAACTGTCAAATAATCAACGATTGTGCTGCTGTGTAACCAAGTGGCATGTTTCACTGTACAAGTATTTTCCTTAGTGTGCACTTCCTGGGCTCCCTACACAACAAAATGATAAATAAAAAAAGCTAAATTTAAGAATCTATCTCCTACTCCTATATATTTCATGGTTGCAAACTTTTTTTATTTCTTCAATCCTTGGAAAAAAAATAGGTGGCAGATTAGGGATTGGGAATTAGGGTGCAAATCTTACCCAAAGCCCCCCTTATGTTCAGTCATATGTTTACAAAGTATGGGCTTTGTAACAATGTGGCTTCAGGCATTTACATTAAGTTACTGCCTTGAAAATTCTGGTCTGGTAGATTTTCCAGCTCTTTTGGTATACTGGGAAGAAGGCCCGAATCTCCCAAGTCTCCCAGAAATTTCTGTTGAGTCGGCAACCCTGGTAACAGTTTCAAAAGTAAATGTAATGAAAGAACAAATACAAGTACATAGTACTATACCAGCAACATTCCACATCTGAGCTAACTAGACCTAAACTAATGAAGTTATTTATAAAACAAACATTAATTAAAACAACTTATGATGAGATGATTTTTAAAGATTTTGTTGATTGCCTACAAGCTCTCCCAGAAACCTTTTCTGCAGTAATATGCTGCAATTACATACTCGTCCACCAGATGGCTCTGTAAAGGAAATATGAATGTGAACTGTTGCTCTGAACATCGGTTGTAAGTTTTTCTGCAGACATCGGGACATCATTCATCAGAAATACAGTATTATGAGCTCCCACAAATCAAATTAAATGACCACAGACTATCTTAAACAATCCTGCAGCATTGTTGGACAGCACATACTTCACAGATGTTGGGGGAAAGTGTTGTTTATCATGTGATTTACACAATAATAGTTCTGGTGTATACCCTACTTTAGGCAACAGGGAGGGTATGACTCATACGACAGTGGATTTAAATACTCTGCTGTTGGGTTATGCAGTGCATCAGGACCTCTTCTACTGCATCTTGATTGAAGTCTGTTTGTGCTCTGGTTGCCAGGAATGGCCCTATTGGTTAATGCTGATTTTCTTATACTTTGTCGTAATCAAAAGGAAGTTTCCGTAAAACGTTGCAACATCTGGTATGGTGAGCACAATAGTCAGTTGACCAAAGCAATGAAAGTAAGGGAAGATTAAATATGGCTAATGCAAAATCATAGCACTTGCATCACTGATCCAAAAGTCATTCATGGTAACATGAACTGCTAAACATATAAAGGACATATTGTTGTCAGATATGCCTGAAGCACGCATAGTACACTTTCACAGTAGTTGAAAACAATGTATCATATATATCTGTCACTTCTCTTGTCAGGCGACAACACCTGTGATTAGGTTTTCCAGATATATTTTGAAAGGTAAATCTTTTAATTGACTAAAATAGGTGTAGACACCACAAAATATTTAGAGCTTGCTGTGTGAATATAGTCTCAATTTGTCTGACAGCATTAAATCAAATCATTTTGTAAAAGCTTTGGATAAAGGAAAATTTCCCTTAAGGCAAAACACACTAAAGAATAGGAACTAAACCTACAAAATATCCTTATTAGAATGATTATTATAAAATAAGTCTTACAGCATTTTAAACATCTTCTGATATATATATATATAATGATATTCAAACAGCTGCAGTAGCTGAGAAGCTGTTTTATGAGACCACGGAGCCTCGCTGGCTAATTGCAGCATTATTGAAACCTTAAAATAAATGATTGTATGGATTCTCTTGCTAATAAAGCTATAATACTGTGAACAGCTACATCCTATTATCATGTATTTCTGCATAGCAATCAACAACTTAATCAAAGTGATTGATGTGTCTGTTCATACAAGGATCAAGGAAGTTATTTGCAAATCAATTCTTATACAAATCTTAGATATCACTCAGTTCCATGAGGAATATTTTTTAATTCATCCCAAATATTTCCTTAAAACAACTGGAATCGTATGTGTCTGGGGATCTTCTGGATTGTAGATATTATCTGGAAAGGAATATTAATTATCAAGGGATATTAATGTTTAGCATTCTTGCTTGTGATCAGAGAACTCTTGGTATACCATTTATTATGTTTTGTACTGTTGTCACTGCACATTGTACAATAATAGATGAAGAGAATGATGAATCATGAGACATTTTTCCATCATGAAAGGAAAAGTAGACTGTACAGGAGGTGATACTGTTAAATTACTTACTGTGCACAATCTGAATTTTTGCTTCATTGTATGGGACAAAGAGTTAGCATGGGTACTTAAAGAGCATTGGAAGGCCTGAAGGCCGGTTGCTGGGCTGTATTACATGCAGAACAGTCAGTTCATTCTGTCAATATTACTAACTAAATTGGTAGCAGATAACTGCATGCAAGCTCAATATATAGTGGAGTTACAGAGGGAGTGGTATATATATATATATATATATATATATATATATATAGTCCTTGTTGATTTGGCACTAATTTCTTCTTATTGTTGTCTTAAAAATGCTTACATAGTATGTACTGTGGGTGCCCTCTGTAGATATATATACCAATGTACACTCCTTAAAAATGAGTTAAACAAGTCCTCCGGTCCCACGTTTCAGTTCATTGCTAAACTTTCATCAGGGACAATTGTGGAATGCTGCGCACGTCTGAGTCAGGGATTTCATACCAGCAGAGCTGGCTGAAAACTTTGCAGTTTATTTGTTATTGTTTTGCAATGTAAATACTATAAGCTGGGCTGCTTTTAGGACAGAGCGTGCGCCTGGACAGAATGGGGGACTGGTGCCATGATGCGGTCACTGGCGTACAGTGGCAGCGGAGGGAATACTGATAGAAAGTTTCTGTGTGGAAGCTTTTCATCTGTATTCCTCTGTTGCCACTGCATGCCAGTAGTACTCACTTACACGTCAGTACTGGTATCTAATTGAGCTCATCCCGCGACCGGATGGACGTTATGACGTCTCAATGATACAATGTTACATTAATGTTACATGGGGGGTTGGGTCTTACCAATTTTGACTGTCCTGGGCCTTGCTATTTCTGACAGCGGCCCTGACTGTACGTACTCTAATGAACATGTGATGTATTATAGTGTATATTCAGAAAACGCATCCCTATAGATCACATTTAAAGATACAGTACTTAGTAAAGTCTAGCTACACTCCCAGTTATATTGACAAACTCACTAAGACCTCCGTAACGTCTATCATATCAAATAGCCCAGATGCTTTTTACATAGCAAAATAATACCATTTTTATGCATAAACTAAGCACATAAGCTACAATATTACAAAATAAATGCTTTTTGAGAAAAGGTTCCAGAGTATAATTCAAAAAGGCCCAATCTCAGTGCTCTCACCACAGCACACAGACAAAACAATACAGGACCATATGTTTTTTTCTTAGCTACTAGGCAATATTAAATATTTAAAACTACCCATCTCGTTGTCTGGAGCAAGTAGAATACCTCAGATGAATAATAATTTTAATGCAGACCAAAAGCAAACAACAACACATATACTTGTAAAAATCTAGTTAAGTTGTTTCATTATATTAGAAAAATACATACAGAATAGCAAAACTAAATAGCTAACAATTCAGCATCTTCTTCCTTCTAAATATCTGAAAACATAATTTACACTGGTATAAAGACATTCATGAGTCATTTATTTATAAGTGGCTGAGTTTGTGACATAATGATAAGCTACAGTATTCTCTTTAATTGCTGCGGTGAGCTAAACACAGGGGACTGGAACGCTCCATTGATTCTCTGGAATTATATCTCCCAATTTGTCTCAATTATATGAATGTTACATAAAAAAAAAAATATAGCACAAAAGAAAATTGCTGTCCATGGTGCTATTATTTATTTATTTATTTGTTACATTTTTTGAGTCATTATTAACTAGAGTTTATTTACAGTAACTCATTTAAAAGCAAGCTACTGAAACTTATCTAATAACCACACTTCAAGGACACAATAAAGCAATATCAAGGCAATGTATCAACTTTATATAATATATTATATTACAAAACAGTAATAATATAACCACTATCATATTTCATCACAAGGAAGGTGTTATCAATTTAGATGTGCAAGCAGGGATCACTGCTCAAATCTTATTCATGGCTAAGAAGGAATACCTAGCTTTCCTTTACTAAAGGGAGAACCTTTTCCATTGGATTACTATAGATCAGGAGTATTCAACCAGTGGTTCTAGTACTGATGGTATTCGGAACACTCTGTGGTTTTACTTCAGGAGACAGAACAAACTTGTAATTAAGCCAAACTTAGAAAAACCCAGAGACAAATCGATGAAAAATTGATTTTCCGATTGATCCCTGATGTTCGATTGTTTACCTTAAAGAAAATAAAGAAAAAGCTTGTAAAAAAATTAAATAAAAGTATACTTACTTTACAGATGTTTTCGATGGCCCATGGAGCGGTGCCCAGCTCCTTCTCACTATGCTCCAGTGCGTCCATGGCAGCCGGAGACGACGTTGTATATGCATGTAGCCGTCACACATATAGAGCATCCTCTCTGTGCAAGACAGAGATGCCGGCACATAGGGAGAAGGAGCTGGGCACTACTCCACTACTCCATTTTTCTATTTTCTACAGTGCTTTTTTTATTTCTCTATGGCCACCATGAGAATGACATCGTTCTCATGGATGGCCTGCATACAGGGTGATTTTCCCTAGGAAAAATCACCCTGTTTATCGGTGCCGACATTCCACGAGAACGCAGTAGTTCTCGTGAATGGCCCCCTTTAGTGTCTACTAAGACAATGGAACTCCCCAGCTTAAGGCACAGATATATTAAGACCATTATTTGTAAGCTAACAAAGCTGTATTGTACTGATAAAAACAGCAAAAAATGCCATTTAAATGCTAGGGCATGATAATTGCTAGGCGGGATACCTGTCATTAATAAGAACAAGAATATCCTTTCCCCTCTGCTGAAGCCAGTCTCAGAGCCTGAGTAAGTTCTTCTCTCGCCCCAGTTTCTTGGCACCAATTACACTAGAACTATCAACATTCTATGGAATGGCTAGCTTACCACTTACGTATGCATCTCAGCTAATTATTTATTGTATATTGTTTCAGCATTGTTATCAGTGATTATTGGGGTAAGCTAGTTTTAAATAGTCAAGTGTCAGGTGCTATCCATAAAGGATAGTGAAGGAAAAGCATCTGGAACAGAGACAGGCTTGGACAGAGGACTTGGCAGAATCCTGAAGAAGGCCACTACAGGGACTATACATTACAGGTTAGAGTGATGAAGCTTATATAGTCTCACAGTCACTTCCTAAAAGGGGAAGTAATTTACAGTATGTTGAGGCTCAGAAATAAAACCAGTATACTGTAAATAAATAATAAAACTATTTTTGACCACAATAACTCCAGTACATTTATAAAAATGATTAGCCACACATGGGTTTGATTATACTGCTGAGGTAATCACATTCTTGTTAAAATAGGAGTTTGTTTCACCTGTGTCTAAGATGACATAATATATATATATATATATATATATATATATATATATATATATATATATTTGTATATTTGTATTTTAGGTTAGCCATTTTAGGGATATATAATTAGGTGGTACAGTATGTGCTTTCAGCATGGAGTTTACATCGCCCTAAGGATTCCACAGTGAGATGCTACTATATATTATGAGATATTACCTTATTTCCATAGCATATATATTTTGGAACAATACCAAAATTAAAGCTGATTTGAGCCAAAAATAAGTAACAGAAAGGAAACTCTTTTGCATTCTCCACAACAGTCTTCTGCAATACATGCTGTTGTCTATTAATCTGTAAGAAAATGTTATAAAACCGTGTTTGGTATAGCACTGTATTTGTCTCTGTGACGGAAAAGTAAATTTATAATTGGTTGTATGGAAATTTTAAAGAAAATGTAAGTCAGCTTGAAAGTTTTACAATCAAAGCAGTAGGAGAAGTTATGGTTTGGCAGATCACCTTACAGCGTATTACTTTAAACACTGATTTGCATTGGTTTTATATATAACTTATATTGCATATTTTTAGTGAAACATCTGTAAAATATCATATTCCAAATCTTGTAACATTTCATGTTAACCTTTTTTTTTATTAGAAGTCTGTAAAGAATTATTCTCATTATACCGTGAAGGGTAGACATGCTAGTTTTCCATACTGTAAGTACTGACATTGACTACGACTTTCAATATCATTCTTTTTGATCCCAGCAATGAAAATGAATATTATAATGATTATAAATGACATAGCTTTATAACACAAGACCTCAGCTCAGAGCAGATAGGAGACCAAGGCGATCACCTTCCCTACACTGACAACGAAACACCAGCAACCCTGTTGCTGCTGTCACGTTCTTTTTAGCAGTACTGAGCACTGTTTGTAAAGACACAATATTTCAAAACATACAGACCAATTGTGCTATACTTATTTACATCTAGAACCTTAAGAATGTCCTTCTTTAAAAAAACAGTTCTTTCTTTATATTTGGAATGTCTTCCAATGGATAGGTAAATAAGAGTCCTACTGTTTTCCTCTTTATATTTCTGTAGTTCCCTTTAAACCATGTGTTCAGCCCCATATCATTTCTTCTTTCTTTTTCTTTTCTAGGTTCGTCTAATAGAAAAGAATCCAGTGATCTGTGATAATGTCTCTCTCAGCAGGTTCTGCTTGCGGTTCAGGTCAATAGAGCCAAATATGCTCCACAATGACAACATTATATGATCATTTAAGTAATTAATTCACTGTACTGCTCCATCTGACAACTTACACGTAGAATAGTTGGAGTCCTGACTCCTGAATGGCCAGAGACTAAATATTCAAGGGTGCAAGTTGCCCTCCTATCCAGATGTCTGCTGCCGCCCTTGCTATGTGTCAAGGTTGTGTCCACATCTGCTTCTGCATCCATCATGTTACTAAGAGCAGCACACATAAATGCAATGTTTTAGAACCAGATGCATATTACTGATGCGACTACCTGTGTTTGGATTGGCATCACATAAGAGGAAAGGGTCAGACAAACATAATAAATACACACATAGTTTACGACTAAATATTTGAATAGGTCACAGAGCTTGTCTGGGACCTGAACCTAACATACAGTCTATTCTCCTATTTATTAAATTATTTCAGTCTCTACTATGGAGGTACTTTGCAAATTTTATCATAGCTGCATTACTGACAGTTTTATACACTTCATGTGAAATGGCAAGGACGTATTAACAGGGAAATAACGTGGCTATATTTTCACACAGACTCAGAGTCAGGTCAGTCTGTGTGCCTCAGTTTCCTGTCTCTTTACTCTGTTGTAGGTTTCTAATGTTATTAATACTTCTGGGAATTCCGAGTGAGAGTGGCTATAATGGAGTGTATGAATGGAGCTCTGGATAGTACATCCTAGGCTTGCGTTTACCTACACATCTTTTCATCTGGGATCAAATAGCACAGAAATGTGGATACAGCATATAAATACGTCTTAGTCACCAACTGCCTCATAAAGCATTAGGTAAAAATTGCAGGAAACTTTTGTTTTAAATAAGTAAATAGTAGCGACAGAGGTAAAAAAAAAAAAATACTGAACTTTACTTTTAATAACTTTTCCTTAGAAAATACTTGGCTGTAATGTCAGTGAGCATAATACGGTATATTTTAAAGGAAGGAGAGCAGAATAACATGAGCATAATGGCTTAATCAAGCAATAGCAGAACAGGGAACAGCGCATTGTCATTAATTATACAGGTTACACACTATAAGAAGGTTGCAGGCAAGCTGAAATGCCAAGTGCAATACGGTATAAACTCCGCTGAGCCAGAGATAGTAGCACTGAGATAATAGGAGAATAATAAAATATACATACGTGATATGTAATATGTGACAGGTAATTATGAACTATGAATTAGAAAATCGCAGGCAGCTACCCCTCTTAGCTTTCAAACTCTGACTGTTTACGTGACATATACCTAAAAATGATATAACAACAGATACAGTAAAGGGCATCACATAGAGAAGGCAGTAAATGAAGCACCTCAATGTCATGTCCTCCTGGAGATGTCCTCTGAAGCTTAGACTCACTGTTAATTATAATGCCAGGAGACGTTCCTGGGCACAGCTGGAGTAGCTGTGATAAAAGTAACATCACTTTCCAAAATATCAGATGCTTTTTATTATCCTTTGATCCTGAACAATAATTAGCATAAAATAAATGTAAGACCGTATTAAGGCGCATAGAGTAACTCTGTTATCTATAACTCTTTGTTATTTAGTACAAAAACATAACACATAACTCCCAGAAAACTGAATTCTAAGTTCCACAATGTATAAATAAAAAAGAAGCTTTTTAAACTAACAGTTTGTATATGCAGGTATGGTTTTCCCACAGTCATTCCTGTTTATTTATTGCACACACTTTTCTTATACAGGCTTTTTTAAAACCTGGGTTGCTGACTATTCGGCAGCATAGGGGTTCGGCAGATGCTGTAAATGGCCGGGGCTTGTCATCAACCCTCGCCCATCATAATAACGAATGGGGCTGAGGCAGTCATTTACATATACTATGGCTATGTATGGCGCTGAGGAAACTGTTGTGCTATAATAATAATAATAATAAAAATAATAATAACTCACTGCCTCAGGCCAAGTACCGGGAGATTTCTGGAAATTCTGTGAGTCGGATTCTGAAATTCTGAGTTGGAAACCTGTTTAAAACTATATATTTATTTATTTATTATTATTTTATATTTTTATATTTATTTATTTTATATAGTTTTATATTTATTTATTATTTTTTTTATTAGGTTGCAACTTTTTTGAATAGAATGCAAAGAAAATATTCATTAAAATATGGCAAATGCGTTTAACAGGTCATGTATATTATTTGTAAGTGTGTACAATTACAATTGCAGCTTAAGCCCTGGCAACACGAAATCTTTCTTTCTGAATGATATAGAGTGGCACTTACAGGACAGGAAAACTAATGGATATTTCTGTATGAGACAGATCAGAACAACAATACTGAAGCCAGCAGACATGTGGCAAGGCTTAATAACCTTCCTTTTCCCAAACATCAGTGTTATCATTGGAAAGTTCACACTGAGGACATGCACCCTGCTCCCTGTGATGCCCTGTGGGGTTGTGATTTATAGACTAGTCATCACAACAGTACAATGTTCTGTCCGGGGTTTGCCTGACTGCCTGGGAAAGGGAAAAAGAATCTGATTAGATATATTTGCTGTTGTGTTTCTAGGTGAAGGAAACATTTATAGTGGAGAAGGTGTGATCCATAGCTGAAAGCACTGTTATTTCACGCTTATCATCAATTACAATTTTTATATAGTTTTATTTTATTTTATTAACAGATTTATCAAACCATACTTCTACTGTAGGTGTTACAAAAGGACATTAGCAATTTCAGCGTGAATACATTTGCTAAAGATTAAAACCGGTTGGGAATAAATTAAATCTGCATTACTTATTTTAGAACATTTACTGCCTTAAGAAACAACATAAACTACAAAATAAAAATAATTATGGTGAATACTGTCTATATTGTTTCATCTAGTGTTTTGTGACTACAGAATAAATTCATCATTTGTTAAATTAGCTATATATCAATGTGATTGTAGGGAGGAATGGGTTTGCATCTTCTTACCACATGATCTTTTTTTTATTAAGGTTATTTATAAATAACACGGGAAATAATGACTTGAACTTTGTTATTTTGGCCATTTTGCTAGTAAAATGTAATTTGCTCATTTTAACCCAGAGTTGCCGACTCTACCAGAATTTCTGTGCGAATCCTGGAAATCAGACAGTGTTCCTGAAATCCCGGGAGACCCGGTAATCTGTCTGGTACTCCGTACACTAGCAGTGAATTATTATAATCACTACTAGTTTCCCACCCTTCTTCTCGCAAACATTTATTACGTTACATAAGGGGCATCAAGTCCTGTTCCCATGCAAATGATACCTTCTGATTCACTAGATCTCCTGAAAGGCAGTAAGTAGAAGCCGGACAACGTGATTTAACTGTACAAATGTCCTACCATTTGCCAGCAGAACAATATAACATTGAAAAATGATGTGAAGTGGTTAAAAAATAAGTATTAACATATATTTTAGTGTTAGCTTATAAAACTGTTATAACGTCATTAAAACTTATGTTTGAAATATATCACCAAAACAATATAGGTGCATCAATCACTCCACTTCATGTACATCTTGGGAGAGTGGTCATTTTTTTTATATCCTTTCCTTTTTTATGATACTCCCCTCAGTGATGGTTAATAGCCATATCCATGGGTAGCATGATATTATACAATATAGTTTGATAACAGTACAATGATGTACGGCTTGTCAAGGTATTGTATTGATGATGCCGTGTACACTTTTATAGCTACCAAGGTTACTTTTACTTTCATACAGTTATAAAGTTATGGTCATGTATTCGTAACGCTTGAAAAGGAATTGCTTATTTACTGTTTGTGGCTTGACAGTGTTTTTGATACTATACTAAAGTCAGTTAAAATCAGGCAACACAACCATTGTACAGGTCTTTGTGTAAGACATTCACATACATTTCTGAAACATACTTCCAATATACAAATAAGGTTTAGGCTTATATTAGTATGGGTAAAGGATGAAATCTGTCTCTTTGAAGAGAGGCGAGAAACTGCCTATTAACCAAAAATTAATTCTGAGCCGTTCTTACACTTTTAGGTGTATGCACATCGTGAATTAATGAGCACTGACCATGCAACCAATCAGATTCTAGAAAATGAAACTGAGAGCTTGAGAATGTGATTGGTTGCTATGGCCACATCCCCATTTTTCATTCTTCCTGCAATCCCCCTGCTTAGTAAATTTAGGCCCAGGTCATGGTATTGATAGTACACGTTCTGTGTATATAATAAAATATAAATACTAAAGTAATAAAAAGTAATAAAAAATATGTGCACCTGTTTTGTCCCTTAGGGTGGCCATTCACAGGCCGACTTTAACCCACATCCCACGATATTCGTGGGCTTTGGGAAAAAATTGGTCCATGTACGACCACATAAAAAACCCCTAACAGCGACAAAACGCAGAAAAACTTAAACAAGCGACATCAGTGGTCAAGTGGATTTTCAACTGGTGCCCAGCTCCTTCTCCCTATGCTCCTAGGGAAAATCACCCTGTTTGTCGGTGCCAATATTCCAAGTCGAACAAATCTGCAAAACTATCCAGCAAACCAAGAAGAGGGGGAGATTTAACTGTGCTAAAGCAAATTATGTTTCCTGCTTGCAAGTGATTTGCATCCTTCATATTGTAACATGTTTTGCTTAGGTCTACACATGCTCCTGTTTAGCCCTTTGCCCTTACCCTTCGTTACCATTTATACTTTTATTTTAAAAAATATTTGTTTTTATTTTATAAAATGTTATTGCAATAGCAATAGATTATAACTCACTGTCTCTTATATCATTTCGAAGTCTACTACATTTTACTAAAACATTTATGTCATTCACAGTATTTTTAAGGAGTTAAGTGTTATTTGAAACCCACTACCAAGTGACTCCATTTTATTTCACTTCTGTAATATGAAAACGAAATTAAATGGTGCTTGATGAATTTAGACTTAAGGAGCTTAACTACTGTAATCATGAAAATCAACTGACAATCCATCCCCAGAGCAACAGAAAAGACTGTATTTAGATGAATTTTCTATAACATGAAATTGTTACAGAATGCGTAACATAAGGTAAAAGGGGAGAAATGTGAGAAGGACAGCAAGTATAAAAAATATCAAAAGTTATTAGTGGGATAATGAAAATGGATTATTGCAATGACCATATTACTGTACATATTGGAACAGAAAATAAAGTAGAATATAGACAGGCACAGCGAAGTATAGTTCTGTCACAACTACAATGATTAGAGAAAGCACAAATGAAACATTAATAGCAGCATTTGATTTTCTCCTTGCAAACAGTAGGGCTTACATTTACTAAGCAGGGAGATTGAAAAGTGGAGATGTTGCCCATAGCAACCCATCAGATTTGAGCTCACATTCTCCAGTGTGTAAAATGAAAAATGAGAGCTTGAATCTGATTGGTTGCTATGGGCAACATCCCCACTTTTCAATCTCCCTGCAATCTCAAAGCCCAGATCATGGCAGTGATAGTAGAGGTTCTGTGTATATAATAACTTTTTTTTTAAAGTACGCAATAAAAAAATATTGTCACATTGAAAAAAAGAAGGAAACTATATTAGGAAAATAAAAACAGAGTTAATAAATATGCAGAAAGATAATGTGTAGCACTAAATGATAATTTAAAGGGAAGTGCTGTTATGAAAGGAAAAATAACAGTAAATGAACTAAGGTAAGCAAAGATTTTTCCCTGTATACTCATTTATAAAGCTATTTAATACCACCGTTTCAGAAGTCTCATATTCTGGTTATGTAGTACCATAATACTTTCCCAATCTCTCAGCATGTGACTTCTTGCTGACCTCATTTCCACTCCAGACTTTATAACATCGCTTCTCCAACATATATCCCTTCTTACACTAACACAGTGACTAGAGTGGAAAGGTCACTGCTTCCAATATTAGCTCACTCATCTGCCGCTGCCAGCGTTTCGATGATATGATTTACTGTGTTGCGAATATTGTACAGATTTCATTGCCATTTAGGAAATAACACAAGCAGTGGACACAATAAGATGTTCTGATTCTAGTCAATCACACTTTTAAAAAATATCACATGTATCTACAATGTATAGAATTCCAAACCCTATCAGTGCGGAGGTCAAATGTGACTCTTTTCTCTTTTGCAAAGACTCCAAGGTTGGCATTGCCTAATTGTGCTGTTAGTAATGTTTCGCAGCAGGTAAGAAAATATTTCTGGACTAGATACAAAAGAGCCTTCAGTCTGCTAGCACCCCTTTCTTTATGACAGAGAATTACTAGCATTTGCACATATGCGTGGACTACCCAGGGTAGTTTGTGAATTACCAGGGTAGTTTGTGAATTACCAGGGTAGTTTGTGAATTACCAGGGTAGTTTGTGAATTACCAGGGTAGTTTTTGAATTACCAGGGTAGTTTGTGAATTACCAGGGTAATTCAGCACTGTGAACAGAGTTAATTACCAGCTAACATCCCTGCTCGTTAAAAACAGATTTCCCAGGGTAGTGTGAACGGGGTATAAGTGAAAGAGACCTCAAAGGTGCAATATGAGTAAAGGTGTTTTGAATAGAGTTGCTATAAAGGAAAAGGTCACTATAAAATATGTCGCACAGATGGAATATAGAAACCAGATTCATACAACCAGTGCTCCAATGAGCAAGTCCCAGTACTGGTCATGTACAGTGTAACCTGACAGCTTATTCACGCATGCAGAATACATACATCAGCTGTCATTACTAAAGCTGGATTCGGACCTCTGTGTACACTGCTGTGTGCGTTACCATTTAAATTATACAGTGTGAGCTGCTTTGTAGATTATGTAATATATATGCTATACTGAGAATAATACTAAATAATAATATTAAAACCCACAAAATAATGTTCATCCTGGGTTAGCATTGATTTTTTGGGAGGGTCTTTCACTACTATTTTCTCCAATGGTCACAATGTGTAGGTCTTTTTTTGCTACTGAGATGTAATATATTGCATCCCCGCAGCAAAACTTTAACAAATGTAATAATTTAAAAATAATCCTGCAAACCTTTCCAATTCTCAACCATCTTCTCTAAGCTCCTACAAACCCCACCAAATCCCCTCAAATTGCAACAAGGCCTGTCAAGCTTTGGCAAACAAGAGGATTTACTGAGGGAATTATTTTATTTTTCCCAACAAATATGGCATTTGTTGTTTTTTTACAAAAACCACAGTCACAGGATTGCTCTCTCATTCTCCAAGCTCTCCAATGCTATAATGGCACTGGTACTATGGAAATGCAAACCAGAACATGCAAGACATAAATCTACCTGCCTTCTCATCTGATTCATCCGAACCTCAGCTAGTCATCTCTAGTGTGGATAGCGATTTTGTTTATATTTTACCTGCCCTGCTGCCTACTTATCTAATATAACAGTATGGAGCAGCATTGCATTATATTCTGTATGAAGCGTGTGTGTACCTACTTTACACAGCCTTTCCATAATTTCATAAATGAGGGTTTGTACATATATCACAAATGTCCCGATTTCAGCGGTCCAGTCACGCTTTTCGAAGGTTTTGAAGATTTATTTTTTTAATTGAAAATCTGATTTTTCCCTGATTGCTGTAGCAAAATGGGAAGAGGCTTGGGCTAAGTGTGGGTGAGATTTAAGCAGAGTCAGGACGGGGCTTGGGCAGAGCGAAGGACAGTACTTATATATCATGGGTTCGCCCTCCTAAATGTTGGGAGGTATGGTTTATATACTGTTATAAGATCTAGTTATCTGAAAGCAGAGTCTTATGATTTCATTATTGCTTTTTAATAAGTTATGATGACTTATGATGAACAGAACATTATCTAATGCAGCCCGAGATAAATGATTGTACCTGCTAACATCAAGTATGTATAATGGTCCTAGTTCCTGTAATTATACAGGTACAGCTTTCGACCGCACAATTTTTATTTATATTCTCCAATACAAACCTTAATAACATGACAACTTGCTGAAGTATTTTTGTGTTTTTCAGAACTTTATTATTTCTCCCAAAGTTGCTTATACAATGTTGAACTGAACTGAGATCACCTTGATATATTCAGAATGTACTAGTATAAAAATAGAGCCAGGTGGTTTCCATATTTACAAAGCTGAAAAGATTATTCTGCTTTAAGTACTTATTTTCTAACTCAATAACCCATGCAATTTTAGCTGGTGATGTCAATCGCTACCATACAAATGCAATTAAATAATTAGCATTAGCCATTTCTTGTCTGTTTCCCTTAACCTTTGTAAATCTTGCTCCTGCCCATATGGTTTGTCATCCAGATGTTAGTGATATCACCTTAGCAAACATTCACCATCCATGGATATTACTATTCAGTAAAACATACCTGAGTGAATGACTGCAATAGCTGGAATTCTTTTATGCTAATTTCAGAATTATTAAGTCATTCTATGGGTTTAGTAAATATAATATAGTATTATACATTACTATAAAAATATAGTAAATGGTACCATATATAAAGCAACAAACTAAGCCACTAAATATAATTTGTGATAAAAAATATTAAAACGTACTTATTATTTCAACAACTTACATAAAAAACATACTTAAAAAAAACTCAATACAATTATTGTTTATCAAGCACCTATGCATGTGTAGGATAACTGTCTAGAGCAGAATATCCCCTAAGTACTAGCAACGTTGGGTAGGCCTTACTGAAAGAGAACACATTTTTGACATATGCAAATGAATGCAAATAAGATAAGAGGTGTAAAGCAGCAGCCTATACACGTTTTCTTTCCAAATGTTTAAATGCATATTTTAGCTGTAATATTTATTTGTAATTTAAATTGATGTCATTTATGTATTCTTTAATTGTATAAAGTCAAAATCTCCTCAAAATTATTATTGATATTTTTAAAATTGCATGGGAAAAATATTCAGCAATATACTGTTTTTTAGACTAAATAAAAGAATTAGGTTTTTTTTGGATCTTTGTCATTTAAATATAGTGAACCATGTTCCAATAGTGTGTACTTGCTTTTGGTTATGCGTACATTTGAATATGAAGTCATGGTCACAAACAATTGTTCACTTTAATCTGAATAGGATGAACTGCTTAACAAATTGGTAGCACAGACGCATGTTTATGCACAAAACACGAAAAAGGCCCAGATCCCCTTTGTTGAGTATGGACAATAAAAACTGATTTATAAATTTCTTTTTTAAACAGTTGAAAGTGAAGGCATCAATCTGTGTATGTGACACATAGAGAGCTGAAATATCATGTTATATGTAGAGAACTATCCTGACACTACACCACCTGTTAGGCATTTAAGCAATGTGACCAGCGGGTCATGTAGTGCAAATGTCACCTGAATTGACCTGTATTGCAAAGTAAAATCCCTGTTCTCTATTTTGGCATATCTTGTTTTCACATCTCGATCATATATAATTATATGTAGGTTTAAGTCTTTTATTCTGTTGGAAATAAAACAATGCTTTCCTCTAATATTCTCCTATACTTTCATATTGTATGCCATATATTGGTAAAATAAATTTACAAATACTGCAATAAAATTAAAACATTTAAAATATTTCTATTATTTCACATTTGTAATGGTTTGGCATAAATAGTAGTTTAAAAGGAGTTATGGCCAGGCAGCTAAAACCTCCTCCATTCAGATTCATGAGAAAATAACAGGCATAGCCACTGATGGATGAATAAGCAGTTGCACTGCACCTTTTACATGACAGGTAGCACTATATATTATTTATTTATAATATTGTCACACCATAATTACAAGCGTTACACAGATAGAAGAGCTTTCTCTGCAAAATCTGTAGCATGTATTCCCTATATGTGCTTTCTGTGATAGCACATAATTTATCTGTGATAGCACATAATTCAAGCCTCCTGTGTATTATGGTCATACCTACACAACAAAATAGAATCATGTGCCTTTAATTTGACAGTTATAAGCTACATTGTGCATGTTTTATATTTTGTGAGGTACACATACCATTTAGGTTTGTTGACAGGGTGGGATTAACCGCATTTTGTAATATGAGTAAAAGTACCCAGGAAGAAAGGGAGGTGGGATGCAATTAAGCATAATACGACTTGTGTGTTTGACAAAAAGATAGAACTTGCAATATAATCTTGATTAATGAACTTATTCATCACAAACTAGTAGGCTTAGGGGCATCTAGCTAATGTTAAGGCTCAAAAATGAATCAAATACACAAGGATAATATCCTGTTCCTGTACCAGGTTATTTTCAGACCTTTCCTTAAGTACTGTATAAAGATCTGTAGCTAGCATACTAAGCCAAGGACAGCAGGAAAAATTCCAGATGGGGTGAATATTATACCTGGTGTAAGTGCAGCATAGTAGCTGGACATTAACTGCATTGTGCATGCGGGGACTGTTTCAGCGACTCCAATCTACCACTGCAACATGTCAGCTTGGCAATGTGTTCAGGCTGGCAACTCTTTAGGTTGATACTAAGAAAAAATAGCTTAAAGATGTTCTTTCTAACAATGTCTCAGCAGGAATAACAGTGCTAAATTGTAAATTAATGTTGAAGAGGGACAGCCTTCAATTGACAGCCTCCATTACTGACACCAATGGCTGAAGCTGCGGTCTCTCATTGTAGGGAACAGTCTACTTGTGTCCTTTCCAGAGGTGAAACAAATGCACCTCTGGATAGCATGTATGTGCTTGAAACTCTGGATCAGCCCCATCATCTTATTTATTTATTTTATTTATTAACAGGTTTTTATATAGCGCCATCAGATTACGTAGCGCTTTACAATTCAACAAGCAATAAGACATGACTGGGTGGTAACAGACATCTTCATAGAAAAACATTACTTAATAAGGAGTAATTGAGTCTACAAACCCCTATATGGGCCCCTAAGTTGGCAAGTTATTATTCTTTATTATATAAAGAGAGGTTTGGAATGGAAAGTGGAATGGACAGTATGCATATATGTTTCAGCATATCCTTATAATGCTATTTAAGCTTCTGATAATACTAAAATGATTCATTTAGAAAAGCAAATACAGTCTAATAAAAGTGAAAGTAGTGCCTGCAAAGTCTCCACATGATCTGTCAAGTGTGTGAAAGACTCAAATGTCTATCATTAATATTCTTTTTTCCAATTCCTTTGTGACTTTAAATGAAGCATCTATGTCACCTCCTGAATGAACTGTGCTTATTTCTCATAATAATAAAGTAGCCGTGAAATAGTCAGCAGTCTTGACATTCCTTACATGTGCATGTCCGTTGGTATGGTGGTGGCATCAAGCTGTGCCGGTGCTTCTCAGAAGAGACCAAGGATCTTGTTAAAGTGTAATAAAAATAGATGGAATAAAGCAAAGACAAATACTCGACAAGAACTTCTTCAAATCTGTTAGAACACTTAAGTGTGGGGAAAAAATTCACTTCTCAGCGGGTCAGTGAACTTAAAACAACGCTGTAGTGGATAAAGGAGTAAAGATCCTATGGTGTCTCAGTTCAAATGTATGGTTCACAGGTATTACCAAAGAAACTGCAATGAGTTGTATCAAACCTGTCCCGAATTAAAATTTACCAGTGAGCAAGTCCGGTCGTTATCAAGGGTCATTAAATTAGGCAAAAAACATATAAATTATGTATAATTTCCAAACACATCATTACATTCCTTGTGAGGAATCATAGCAGACCATTGAGCTATTGAGGGTTCTTCATTTTGGTTTGGATCCACGGCAGTACAGGCACGCGGGGAGAAGAGAGTGAACTCTTCTCTCTCTGTTAGAAAAAGCCATATGTATGCTGCTAGTCCCCTTCATTCGTGCGGATCAGCCGTATGTGTGACTGATGACCGCATGAATCAGGCAGACCCTGCCTCATTTGACTAATTTAAATGATCCCCTGCCAACCACGTGTAAGCTAGATATATCCGGCCTAGGGGACAGATCTCTTGCCATATAGAAAAATTGTTCCGTAAGGCAGGAGATCCCATTGTGCACACCAGTGCACTATTCCCCCACTTCTGCAAGTGTACTGGTAGAAGTGGGGGACCAGATCTAAAATAGGATCTCGACTTCTGTCTCTAACTGAATACTGCTCATTGTATAGGATATACATATATAAAAGTCACATACTTTTTGAGGAGGTTTATTTCCTATTACAAAGAACTTGATTGCTAAAAGAGTGTTACTGTAACAATCCAGTAACATTTTCAGAATTATTCATTTGTATATATCCTATTTCCTATGCAGGTATGTGTCTTTCATGTTGATTGCAAGTTCCATTTGTTGACTGACTTTGTATACTAATGTAGAGAATTATTGATGGATTCACAGTTATTACTTTCTGAAAGATCAATAGTACCATCATGTACTAAACATGTAACCCAGATGCCCTAACAGCTGTCTGCTGACATTGTTATGTCATTTGTAATTCATTGTATATACTTTAAAACTGGTTTAAATAAGCAAACAGTTCTGGTTATACATTTAAGAAGAGGCATTTACTGAAAGAACATAGTGACATACTGGCTGATCTGGAATGCTCCTCAGCATTTAAGCCCAGCATTCATCTAACAAATGATTGGAAAGAAAAGAATGAATAATTATATACATTAATGAAAGGTAAATAAATAGAATAAAATAAAACTGTGTTGCACATGTTTTTAATTATCTACCAAATGTATGTTAGAATCAAGATAAAGCTTTTGTGCTTGTGCCTGGCTAATAGGCTCTTGAGGTACTTTCACGCTCTATGCAATAATGCTTTATCTTATTTACTGCTTAATGAAGTAAAGAAAAAAAACATGAAAAAGTCAATAAAACATGAAAACGTAGAAGAGAATGGTAAAACATTTGCAGCAAGAAAAATCCCCATTAGAATCCCCATTATTTATACACACGGCCACAATTTCCATTGTAAGATAGCCACAAGTACATACATACACAATGTTTCATATATATATATATATATATATATATATATATTTACAGCATATTAAACAACATACAAGTGGAAACTCTTGGAAACAAGTTGTTATGTTATATCAGTTACTCCAGTTCCAGATGTAAAAGGGCACTGAACTGTGGTGGGCAAGGATTAAGTGATAAAGTGTAGTCTTTAGGGCTAAAAAGAACTGCAGTTGACCCACTAACCCGCCACAAAACAGCAAATTTTGGAACTGTATGTTGTCCACTCCTCCTGTTCAGCATGTTCACTCACATACGAAAAAAAGGGAAAAGAGGTCCGCACTAGGAATCTGCCCCTTTATAGACCCCTTTCATTATAAGGAATGACCATACTCATAATGGGGTTTTAGGGTGCAACCTCCAGCCTTATCGGATAACCTTTAAAGAATTAAGAAGAAAGAAGCTTAAAAGGAGGGCACTCCTGGGCATATGAAATTAAAAAATACAAATAAATGAAACTTAACGTTTATTAATCATTATTAAAATGGCGAAATATTTATTAAAATATAGAGAAGTAAAGAAAATAAAGATTTTGGTTTAAAAGAAAATGCAACCAGCCACCATTTGTTCGACTCTATGATATAATATTGTAACCCTGTGTGTTTATTAAGGGAGTTATACTCTACTACCTCTGTGTGATGATTATTAAGGGTTTTATGTAGTAGTTGCACCAATGTATATAGTGCTTCAATAAGTGAGGCAGATTGCTAGTGTCCTGTCTGGACCAAGCTTTATCTTATTATGCAGCACTGTAGCATGTATTATTAATCTGCAACACTGTAGCATACAGTGTGCTATTCGTTCTCATAGCTATACAGTAGTTATTCTGTCTGAACAGTCAGCATCATTATCAATGTATATCTATAGTAGATTAAGCTGCTTATAAGTGTCCTGTTAGGACTGTGTTGTTAGCTAACTCTACAACTGTAGCGTTTATAACTGGAGAATGTTATCACAACCTATAATTGCCATTCATTTTACTTTGATACTTTTTAAGCTGGAGTCTCAATCAGCCCTTCTACTATCTCTGGGCAGCCAGCATATTTGTATACAACACAATAGGTTAGATCATATTCAAGCGACCATGGCGAAACACGTGTAGGTGTTTTGCGGCAGAGTTAGCTAACAACACAGTCGTAACAGGATACTTATAAGCAGCTTAATCTACTATAGATATACATTGATGCTGACTGTTCAGACAGAATAACTACTGTATAGCTATGAGAACGAATAGCACACTGTATGCTACAGTGTTGCAGATTAATAATACATGCTACAGTGCTGCATAATAAGATAAAGTTTGGTCCAGACAGGACCCTAGCAATCTGCCTCACTTATTGAAGCACTATATACATTGGTGCAACTACTACATTAAACCCTTAATAATCATCACACAGAGGTAGTAGAGTATAACTCCCTTAACAAACACACAGGGTTACAATATTATATCATAGAG
>JABWIB010000539.1:24679-43524 GCA_016617825.1 Platyplectrum ornatum | reverse complement strand
GGCAGCGGGTGCAGTTGCATGCGGCAGCTTCTCTTGCGATAGACATATCTGAATGATGGAAAACAGAGATAGATGGAGATATTGGCCGTATACGGCGTATCATGGAGGAAACCCAGGAATGGGGCAGGAATACTGGCATCACTATCATGAGTATATGAGGAGGGTGCATCAGACAGTTCCTGTAAGTCCTTATCAGGGCGTAAGTCCTTATCACGTGTATCCCCAACCTCAGACGCTGAACTATAGACACCCCAGGGCCAAACCTGTCCTGAGGAGCGACCCACCGACTTCCACCCACCCTATGCTACCGGCAGGGCCTGCCCGCAAAGATTCAGGGGCTCCTGGATCGCCACCAAAACCTAAAATCTGTATTGTGGCTCTGGTCATGATGATAGCTGGTATCCCCACCGTGCGTGTCCCTGGTGTAAGCCAAGAGGAATAGAGCGGCCAAGGAGTTTATGGAGAGTTCCACCCTGGGATCGGGTGCTGGAGAGAGATGTGGAACAGATGTCACACATTAAAATAACTCATTAACAAGTGCTGATCACCCACAGTACAGCACTAGATCCTGGATCATGGCAGCTGTTAATCACAGGTACAGCACTAGATCCTGGATCATGGCAGCTGGTGATCACAGGTACAGAACTAGATCCTAGATCATGGTGGTTGCGCTCCCCATATTATGCAAGGTTAATGCTGCCAGAACAGGTGGAGACCTTGCAATCTCATTGGTGGTCAGTGACCACACTTTTGCAGGCTAGCGCTTGGTGCAAGCTGCAGACCCTCTCCTATTAATGGCCGGCCTCCCTCTACATAGAGCAAGTTCACACTGTACTTGTTGGTTATAGTGTCCACTACCAGCAGCTGTCACTTGCTGTAGTCAGTTGTCTTTCTGAGGAAGCCGCAACCCCATGCAGATGTGGGCGCGACCCACTTTGGGGTCCCGACCCACAGTTTGAGAACCGTGGTTATAGTGTATGCCCATCTTAAGTCATGAGAGTGGAAAGATCTGAATCTGGCCCTAACACTTTTAACTGTTTAATTGTGAAGTCTTTGTTATAACTCACAAAACATAAATTTTTCTAACTACTCTTCTCTATGTACAGTATGTGGTGGTATAGACATTTAGAAGTGGTGGTATAGACATTTAGAAGTGGTGGTATGGGCATTTAGAAGAGGTGGTATGGAAACACTGAATATAATAGAAGTAAATGGAGATTTTTAGTTTTAAATGACAGACTTCAGTGGGAGAAGTGCCGTTATGGCATACCCCCGTATACACCCCCACTTCGTGTCCTGCCTCAAGTAAATAAAACTTTTTATTCCAACTATGACACTAATATTTCTAAGTGGGAAGACACAGATACCACATAATAGGTAGGAGAGTGCAGTAAAGTCTGCCAAGAGGCATGATCCTAAGCAAACTGTGGAAGCTTTAGTTTAAAATGCTGCAATTTGTAGTTACAATACTGGAACTCTCTTTTTCTTTAGCTTATTTTACAGTGGGATCACCAGTATACGTAAAACTGTTGCTGCAAAACTATGGATTGTATGAGCGTGGTGATGGAATGAGGGTTGTGGATGGAATGGTATTTTCATATCTCATCACTAGCAGTCAGGTAAACTAAATGTTCTTTAAAGGTATAGAATTGTTGAGGGCATGTAAAAGGTAATCACTGTACGATATTGTGATTAGTTTAGATATTGTAATTAGGTTAGGAATGGTGGAAAGTTGAATATAAATCATATTGGTTTGCAGAGGTTCAAACTACGGAGACTTCAAATCCAAGTTTTACAACTTAGTGAATGCCAGATGTTTTGCAATGTTGCAGCAGTATACCCCAGTGACTTTAATTTGCATAAATTATATTGAATCAAACAGAAAGAGTATAAACAAGAAAATAAACTTGTACAGTAAAATTCAAGGAAACAAAATCATATGAATTTAATAGAATTCTGGAATGAATAAGGATTTAGTTTCACTGCATGGAACAATTTATTTTAATGTAATATTGGTTCTTTATGTTTAAAATGATTTATCAATCTATAATCTATTATGTAATATTTCATTTTATGCTCCTTAAGATTGTACCCGTTTCACTGATTACTATGTTACAGTTATATACTTTACAGACTGTTACATAACATTCAACATCCACCTTTTCATGGAATTAAATTCCGTAAGTAAAGAAAATAATTACATGCACTGTAAATATGTCTACTGCTTGCCATAGATCACTATCTCACACATTTTCCTTAAGATACGCAGTCTATAAAAGTTTATAGACATATGTTGGTCACATGGTAAATTTTCACTGTCCACAATAACAGTATAATGTAACCAATTAAACATTTGAAATGATTAAACAGTAAAGTTATATATTGCATAAAATAAAACAGATACCGTAATGTCAAATAATTGCCTTTAAATGTTCAATATTTCTAAGGCTGAATTCACTTATTCACTATATATATGAAAACAGAAAAGCATTCAGAAATGATGGTATCAATAATGAAATTTGATTTTGTTGTTTCTTCATATAAATCTAATAAAATAAAATAGTCAGTAGAAATAATAAGGATGATGTCAAGATGCTGTTCCATTATTTCTTTAGCTGAGGTCAGAAAAAGAGCTTGTGACACATGATATATGAACTATTTATCCTTAGTTTTTTTAAGACATGGTCAATTAGAGGCTTAACAGAAGTTGACGACCAGGCTATGGGCAAACAGGAAAGGCTTCTGCAAGCTTAGCACTTCTTCCTTCTGATTAGATTTTCTAAGCTGAACTACTGTGAAAAGATACAAGTGAGCATGTAATGTTCTGGCACTTCTCTATGAGATGCCATACAGCTACTGAAGTGTTTGCCTTTATTTAGAAACACGTGTGATTGTTCATATTTACATTACTGCAGATTGCTAAATTGAATCTCTGTTCTATGGCAGTTTAAAAGAATGATTAAAGGATGAATATAGGATTAAATCTTTCACATATGTGTCACATTCTATATTGCTACAAACATATGGATGGTTTTCTTTTTTATTCAAGTTTATTTTATGTACTTTTATACAAACATAAATATAAATTAATAAGCAAACATTTCCCACTCCTACTTAAATACATTTATCATATCGGTATCTACATTATTGTATACATTACAGTAAACATAAATAACAATTGACTGGATCCAGACTTACGTACTGTTGAACTTACGAGTGGGCAAAACCATGTTGAATTGCTGGGTTAATTATGTTAGTTACAAACAGTATTAGAAATGATATTTCCTAGTCCAAGTCTAATAACAGTGTAACAGTAACGCTGGTCAGTATCTGTGTGCAACATGCAACAATAAAGTATTCTCCCTGNATGCACACACTGACATTCATTTAGTAGTATGTCTGGATCCAGTCTAATATATATGTAAAATTGTGAAAGTATATATCACTGTAAATAAAAAGACAACAGAAAACAACTGTGGTGGATGATAAACCCCTTCACAAGAGTTTGTCAAATCAAGAACACTCCCCGGGAGGTAGGTGTATATGAATTAAAGTGACGAATGAAAAGAAGACTTCACAAGAGTGAATATAGAGGGTTCACCACCCTATGTAAACCATTGGGGAGACAGACTAGATTGCCAAACATGTACAAAAGCCATTACAATTCTGGAACAACATCCTAAGGACAGATGAGACAAAGATCAACTTGTACCAGAGGGATGGGAAGAGAAGAGTATAGAGAAGGAAAGGAACCGATTATCCAAAACATACCACCTCATCAGTGAAACAAGGTCATAGTGTGGGCATGTATGGCTGCCAATGGAACTGGTTCCCTTGTTCTTATTAATGTTGTGATTGATGTCAAAAGTTGCAAAAGTATTCAGGTGGATAAGTGTAAATAATAATTTAATTAAGAAAAATATGTTTAATGATAGGGAGTTCAAATATAATGTCTTATAATAACAGAATTCCTTTAATTTGAATCACTATAAAAATGCATTGTATAGAACAAGAAATGCGAATTGAATTGTATGCTAAGCAACATACAGTAACACCAGCGTAGACTCATTTCTAGCTTGACAGCATGTTTGACAGGCTATTTCTAAGTGACAAAAGAAGTAATTTCAAGAGATGGTGTTTCAAGCTCCAATAAGAATGTGATGCATATCTGACCATAACATTATTGAAATATTGGTAGCAAAAACATCTTATAGCTGTATAGCAAAATTATTGGATATGCGTGAGACATAATCCAGTTGCATTGGTTCATCTGAATGTATCTGTTGAAGTAAGAGCCTTTAAAAAGGGTTAAGATAAAAAAAAGTATAAAAATAATAATAATAATAATAATAATAATAATAACAATTTAATGATCTGCAGCACGAGGGCGATTGCATAACTTCTGACACATGGCTACCAATGTACCTGTTTCTGCATGTGATGTGCCACAATAAGTGTTGTGGTTTACTGGAAACATGCAATTAAAATGATACTAAATTTGTATTCTATTTGTGCAGTGCCTTCACAAAAACAATGCATCAGCTCCAGATATATGTATTTCTGTTCAGTGCAATCACTTATAGAATTCTGATCTATGAGTCAGGCTCTTACATTGGTGACTAGAATATTCCAAAATCTAAATGAAATGACCTACAAATCCTTTGCTATCATAAATCTAAACATGTATTTTGTTTTATTTTCTGTCTTTTGTTTTATTTAATGATGTGTATGGCACAATCAATCCATGTATGTATAATGCTGTAATTAAAATAAACACACACACACACACACACACACACACACACACACACATATATACCAATAGTGACCTAAGTCTTTTAGTTATTTGAACATGTTAGGGATATCTTCCTTCTTGATTTCCTTCATCCTACTCAATAAAACATGTAGTTCCACCATTTTTTCTCCCGGTTCATGCTACATCTCCTCTATTCTCTTCAGCTCTCGCTTCCATTTTATGGTGCCCCTCTGAACACTTTACTTCTCACCTGGGTCCTGCATATGTCCTGTAGCAGCACCCACAAACAGTGGCCCCATGCAGCCCTCAGAAACAGTGGCCCCATGTAGCTCTCAGAAACAGTGGCCCCATGCAGCTCTCAGAAACAGTGGCCCCATGCAGCTCTCAGAAACAGTGGCCCCGTGCCTCTCCTCATACCACTACTTAACTTTAAGCAATCAGTTGGGTAAGTTCTCATGGCAGGAGCCAATTAAAAAAAAAACCTTGACAACATTCACAATCACCACCACCTATGCATAGTTTACTATTTATACAATAATTGTTCAATGCCGTTTTTTTCCTACACAATACAGTTTCATTCTAGGGGTCTGAACCATCTTTCTCCATTACAGCTATGTATTGATGAGATCTCCATTTGGAATTGAGTCAGATGAACTGTAACATTTTAGAAAATGAAACAAGAGAAGCAATATAGTTTGTACAATAACACAATGCCCAAGTCAAACCATTTGTCTCTTTCAAATGCAAACCTAATTTCCCATGTTTACAGTACAGTTTAATATATTTTGAAGTGATTAATCACTCCATTCTATATATTGAAGTACAACCAAAGTATCTCCTTCTGAGGTTTTGATGCTGAATTTAGTTGCATTTCATATGATTCACTAAACATTTTACAGCACACTAATAATCTTTCTTTTACATTTTCTAAATTGTTTGTTTAAATGTCAAATTGTGGATTTAATCTTGTTGTCTATATTTATGTATATTTGTCATGTTTATTGAATTGAAATAGGTAACAGATTTTTCTTGTAGTATTATAAATGCTTCTGTTAAATCTGTGGAACAAATTGAAAGTAATACTTGAACTTCCAAAGTTACAGTAGTGCTTTGGTTTAATCATCTCTCAATAAAAATAATCACCTACTTGGCTTGAAATCCTGTTACTGGGAGAACTGTAAATTATGTCTCTCGCTTTTCCCTATAAAACTTTGCTGACTTTTGTTTATACTGAGAACATAAACTTGTAAACCACACACTTGAAGGCTCTCGTGCTTCCCCTCTCACACCTCCTGCTGGCCAATAAAACTTGCTAACTGTAGTGATGTATGAGTACAGATGTTCCAGCTTATTGTCAGTAGTCGTTTTGTTAATAGCAGAAAAGATAAATTGATTAAACAGCTTTCAATTAAAGAACTTGTGTGGTTTAACAGTGCAGAATATGCATACTGTTATAGGTAGATGTTTAATAACATAAATGTATTTCCAATTGAAAAACTATTGCAAGTTATTGCAACTACACAATAAAAAAATACCCAGATAGTATAAATGATAGGAGTAATATTAAAACGCATATGGCATGAGTTCATGTTTTTCCTTAAATGTTGTAATATGTTGACTTAATATATATCAGAATATCTTTGCCCTTGCCATTGAACCCTTAGCTTGTGTTATCTGATCGCATTCTGGTATGCTTGGTCTCCCTGCGGGTAGTGGGGTAGACAAAATCGCAGTATATGCACACAACATGTTGCTGTTATTGGCAAGGGTGAGAGACTCCCTCCCTATACTTGTATAAGTTGTAGATACATTTAGGTTTTATTCTGGGTTGAAGATTAACTGGGATGAATCCAGTTTATTGCCAATTCATGTCCCACTTCCTGATGTTATCTCTACGGCTTGTCCCCTACAGCTAACTAGACGATTTAAATATCTCAGTATTTTGTTTACTTCATTAGTAATGGACTTTATAGAACAAAACATCTGATTAAAAACTTTTAAATATATATAATTTCCACCTGGAGTACACTCTCCCTTACCCTTACACTCCCCGATCCCCAACCCTTAACACTCCCCGATCCCATTGCCGCACTCCTACTTCTCAGACCACCGCCTTGTCACTTGCAAACTTTCAACTACCACTCACACACCCTTGTCAAAATCTATTAAACCATATCACACACAGATCTTAATGCTGTTAATATTGACCAGCTGTCTCAGTCTGTTCAACAACTTCTCTCTTTAATTCCTGACTTTCACTCTTCTGATATGGTCGCATGCCATCTTAACCAAATCCTAACTGATGCTCTTGATCTAGTCATGTCTGCTACCCCCTGTGCACCTCAACAACTTCACGCTCAACCTTGGCATCTTAAAAGAATTTCCTGTAAAGTAGAGCGGCAATGGCATTTATCCTGTTCCTCCCATGACTCTCTAAATTACACAAGTGCTTATCACTCCTATCGAAAGGTTCTGGATGATGCCAAACAGTGCTACGTTCAATCTCTCATTTCTAATCAGGCCCAAATGCATCTTTCAGACTTTAACTCCATCCTCAGTCCTCCTGTGCATAATCCTGCACTTGCATTGTACTTTTAGGACAAGATTGACAAGATCAGGAAGGAATTATCATCCTCCTCCACTACTAACATGCATCTCAGTCCATCTTCTACACACTCTGGTCTTCACTCCAACCCACAAATCACAAAGAGATATCTTTTCTTCTATTCTTTCTCTTCTACGTGTCCTCTTGATCCTGTACCCTCACAAGTTAGTCGAAGTCTATCATCTGTGCTTATCCCAAACCTAACTACAATCTGAAATCTCTCTCCATTGGTACCTCCCCAGCCATGTTAAAGCATGCACTAATCACTACAATTCTGAAAAAAAACAAAACTCTGACCCAAACTTTCCTTCTAATTACCATCCTATTTCCCAACTCCCATGCCCAGCTAAACTGCTTGAGAGACTAGGCTACTCTCGCCTGACGACTTTCTTTCTTTTCACAACCTTCGGGATTTCGTTCCCAACACTCCACTGGAACTGTACTCACTAAGGTAGTAAATGATCTTATCACCGCTAAATCCAAAGGGCACTACTCGCTCTTAATTCTCCTTGATCTCTCTGCTGCTTTTGATACTGTTGACCATTCATTACTCATACAAATGTTACAATCACTAGATATTCAGGACACAGCACTCTCCTGGTTTATATCCTATCCTATCCTAATCGCTCTTTCAGTGTTTGCTCTTCTGAATTCACCTCCCCTGCACTTCCCCTGTCTGTTGGAGTACCACAAGGCTCAGTATTAGGTCCATTGCTCTTCTCTATCTATACCACTTCCCTTGGATAGCTAAAAAAATCATTTGGTTTTCAGTATCATCTCTATGCACAAATATACCTATCCACTCCCGAGCTCTCACCAACAGTGTTGGCCCGTGTAACTCAATGTCTTTCTGCCATTTCATCTTGGATGTCCTCCTACCATCTCAAATTCAATCTTTCAAAAACAGAACTAAAAATCTTTCCACCTGCTCACCTGGCCTCTCCATTTCTGTTGAGAATGCTGTTCACAAAGCTTGCTGTCTAGGTGTTACTCTCGATTCTGAACTGTCTTTTTCTCCATGAATGCAATCTGTTTCTATATTCTGTTATATACATTTAAAAAACCTTAAAATAAAACAATAATATAAAATCAGCCCTCTTCAGTCTACACTACATGCAGCAGTCAGACTAATCTTTGCAAAACGCTCTTCTAGTGGCAGTCCACTTTACCAGTGTCTACACTGGTTATCATCTCAAGATATATCCCAGCTTGTTCTCTAAGAGCTTCCCAGGATCTACAACTCTCTTCTACACTATACAAATGCTCTTACATGACTTCTCCTGGGCTGCACTCGTTCTCTGGAATAATCTTCCTATTTGTTAAGGTTATCCTCCACTCTCCAAACTTAAAACTCATTTATTTAGACAAGCTTACCATATTCCTCAACCTATTTAACATGTTCTACTCTGCTTATAACTATTCACCTACAATTTCTGCGACTAACACTGCTGTGTAACTGGATCACACAGAGAACTGAGCACTTTTATGTTACAACCTGGCTGGTCTATCAATTGTGTAATAATAGCACTTACCCCTATGTATCAATCCTCAATATCCTATAGAATGTAAACTTGCGAGCAGGTCCCTCTTTGCCCCCCATTCTGTCTGTTACCACCTTGTCATGTCTTATTGATTGTACAAATTGTAAAGGTTGCTGGAGCCCCCTCTTTCCCCACAAGCCCTGTTGGAGCACTCTCTCCTCCCCCCCAAATCCCTGCTGGAGCCCTCTTCTTCCCCCCCAAAGCCCTACTGAACCCCCTCTCCCTGCCCAAACCCTGCTGAACTGTTTCTTATTCCCCAAGCCCTGTTGGAGTCTTTATCATTCCCCCCAAGTCCTACTGGAGCCCCCTTTTTTCATGTGCCATATTCTTTTACACCTTTGTTTAAATCCCTTTCATATGGCATCACTTTTGTAGCCATCAAAACTTCTTTCCTCATGTTTGTTCTGCTCTAAAAGCAGGGTCACATGTGGTAATCTGAACGGTGTCTACCAGAGTAATTCAGAAATACCGGGGTACATTCCCAGGCATTTGTGGTAACTGGGGTTCTGAATCTGAACTGGGGTTTGAAGCTCTGAGCACAGCACAGTTCAAGGGTGGTAATCTGAAGGACACACTCTACAGACCTCCCAAACATGTACTTTATTGAATATATAAATAAACAGATGTTACAATAAGCGCTTATATATCTGTTTATTTATATATTTGTTTGGGGATCTGTGTATCCCTCTTTGAGGGGTACTGGTCTTTTGTGTTTGGTGATAACTTTGGGCAGCTAATTTGCGCCGGTGGAATACCCCTCCTGTTTATGTACATTATTGAAGTTGAAGATGGCTAATAATAACAACCTATTTCCTTTTTTTTATTCCTCTATTAAAGAGTATATTTCTCAAGATAATATTACAAAAAAGAAAAGGAGAGGGTCCGCACCAGGTATCTGCCCTATTTATACCCTTTTGTAATGAACAGTAACCCTTCTTATAGATGGGTATTGGTGGGTGCAACCTCCAGCTTAATCTACAAATTTAGAATTACTCAGAAGAAAAAGAAGCTTTTTTTTGGAGGGCACTCCTTGGGCATTTGGGAAAAAGAATATAATAAGTACATAAAACTTAACGTTTATTCATATAGATAATAATAATTGGCGAAATAATGGTTAAAATGTAAGATAGTGAAAGAAAACAAAGTTAAGCGATTTAAAAGAAAATGCAGCCAGCCACTTCCTGTCCTGATCGATATTATATAGTTCTAGCTCTATGTATAAAGTAGAGGATATTGTCTCTTTGATAAGAAATAGGTCCTATATTGGGGATGCTTTATAAAACTAGGCAGAGTGATAATTATTGAATACTATTCTCATATATAACATGTAGGAATATCCTATCTCAAAGGGTTCCAACCATATTGTTGTGTTTACATATATCTGTACAACAGGCTAAACATGCTAATATATACCATGGGAGTAAATATCCTGAGAATATATTATGTCTATGGCGTGAATTCTTGACTCTGCGTCTATTGTGATGCTATGTTCAAGTGTATATGGAGCATCCCTAAGCAATAATTCCAATCGTATTCTTAAGACGAGACTTTCCTAACTTAGATCTCAATATATGCCGATCAGCCCCTCTGATGATTCCGGGCATCAAACGTGTTTGACATAGTGCATAAACTAAAGATCTATTAGTAACATATCGGACCCGTGGCTGCTGCAAAACACCTACACGTGTTTCGCCTGGGTCGCTTTTTCAAGGCGTCTTTTAAATCACTTAACTTTGTTTTCTTTCACTATCTTACATTTTAACCATTATTTCGCCAATTATTATTATCTATATGAATAAACGTTAAGTTTTATGTACTTATTATATTCTTTTTCCCAAATGCCCAAGGAGTGCCCTCCAAAAAAAAGCTTCTTTTTCTTCTGAGTAATTCTAAATTCTCAAGATAATATGTTTGCTTTAAGGAAGAGATGGAAGGATAATATGGGACAGCTATTGCACGAGGCTCTAATTAGTATAGTGTTGCATGTTCTATAGTGTTGGATAATATGAAACCATGCCTGCACCACTGGTAAAAACTGACTCCTCTTAATCTCAAAATTTTATATCTGGCATTGCTATGTTGGAAGCCTTTTCCTTTGTATTTATTGATGCCCTCACTTTACTCGATTTAGTGTTAGTAGTGGAAAACGTTTTATTTCTTAGGTTGGTTTAGGTAATTCCAATATGCATCATGTAGTACATTAGACAATTTCTCAATTTCCTAAAAATTTGGTCTCTGTGGATATTTTGTTACTGAATACTTGGTCTTGATACATCTATGTTGCGTGTGTGTGTTTTTAGGTCTAGACTGACCAATTTGTCTGTCTTTTTATATTAAGTCAGATTGGCCAATTTTCCACAAATAAATAAAAAGATTTAGTAAATGTATTATAGATAAGAAAAATTTTGAAATAAACAATATATTATCAGTCGTAACCACAAAAGACACTAATGTCATCCTGCCTCATAGATAATAACTTCTATAATATATAAGTGTGGATATATAATACAGTGTGGAATATTATACATGTGAATTGCAAACTTTGAAACAATAAACAACATTGAATGAAGTCAATTAGCATCACACATGTTTATCTCAAACTTTATATTAGATATTTTTGTAAACAATGACCAGATAAATCATAACTATGTGCCATATGCATTTTATGCCCATTTCCTCTTATGTATAAATATAGATGATAGCACACTATGTATGCTCAAAGAATGAATTATTAATACATGTCACTTTAGATGAAAGTCCTGTAATTCCTTTGCTCTGAGCCTTTTTAACAAATTAATTATTGAATACTGCATTAAAGCCACTGGATCTTTATTTTTACGTTTGCATAAGTCATCATTTGTTTAGGCTTTCTTTCATTGTGGCTATAGCTTAATGTTTTTCTGAACATGAGGAATCTGAGTGATAACCCTTGAGCTGATGAATGATTTACTCATGGCATAACACCAGGTCATATATTATATAAGGTAAATCAGGGCTCGAAGTGGGGGTGTATACGGGGTATGCCATACCGGCACTTCTTCCACTGATGTAATTGATATACTGCAGATCTCCATTGACTTCTATTATATTCAGTTTTTTCATACCGTCACTTCTGAATGTCCATACCCCCACTTCTAAATTTCCACTTCGACCACTGAGGTAAATTATATTATAATTGTAATTTACCAGATAAATAATTATTTCTGCTATTACTGATGGCTTCCTGAATTTTTTTGCTGTTGCGGGTAAGTTCCAGAATATTACATTTTCTATTATCAGAGTTGGCAATTACAATTTGATGCCCTAAGCAGAGTTTTAGTTGGTACCTTATGGGCCGATTCAATCCCCTGCGAATACGGGAAAAAGCAAACAGCGTGAGGGAGAAAAATTCGCGCGAACAAGGATTGAATTAGCCCCTAAATCCTAACCTCACAAACAGGTTTGTTAAGCTCTCACTGGTTGCAATGGCACTCAATGCATTGACCTACAGTCATTTGACATGACCACACATAAATAGGATTGGCAAAGAGATAACTTGAACTATACAATTATCTTGTGCTAAAAAGTCAATGTTTTGTCAATGTTCCAGTACCAGTTACCCACAATGGAATCCGGTCAAGTACCACTTTGCATAACATACATACTCATACAAATGAATGGCTTTCTACATACAGTATTCCATTCAACCCTTTGGGTACTTTATGAATAGGCCCATTGCCACCTGTTTTTTGGTTTAAATACAAGTTTTTTTTACTAGTACTACTGGCTGAGAACCCCTGATATATGGGCCAACATAATTTCCATAATTATATGTAAAGGTGTAGTAAAAAGATGTTGTAGAATATGTTGCACTATGAAAAAAAGTATTTCACGAGGTCAATACTGTAGGTTGCATGCAAACAGATTCCATTCCATAACGTAACTGTGCCAAGTGTCCCTGAGCATTGTATTCAAAGTATTCCAAGAATGATCATAGTACAATTATGGATTGTGCTCTCTAGATGCAATTTATATTTAAGGATTTGCTTCACTGTGTAAACTAGTTTAAATGGCAGCTTTTTTCTTCCATCCGATGTGATAGATTAAACATTTTCCAAAAAGCGCTGTGTAATACGCTTCCAGTATGTAAACGAAAGATATAATAGCAATTTCATTGTTTCATGTCCAAATGCACTGTATTAATTCTGCAAAGCTGTAAGTAATACACTCTTGTAATTATCCATTAGTGAGTCAGGCTCATATGAACACATCAAGGATTATGAAACGTATATATAGCAGTTAGTTGCTATGATTTATCAGAACCTATTATTTAACAATGAAAATGTCTTGAGAAACTAACAAACCATTTTAGTCACTATATAAATTATTTAATGAAGGATATTCTTTCCAAATGCATCACAGGCAATGATTTTATGTCTGACAGATATAATAAAGGGAGATTTAATATATTAAAATGGTACACAACAATGAACTTAGTGCAATACACAATACTGAATGTTACTTTACAAATCATGTTTATAGTATTATCTAGAGTTTCAGTGGATAAACAACAGCACACTATGACGTGATCAGGTTTAAAGGTGTGTAGGGCGCTGGCACTTCAGTGGCAGCACTCCCTGTGACTTAACTTAAGCATCCGTGGACAAAGATGTTGCCAGCCACTGCCTGTGACCATAGCTACTAAGACACACTGCTAACCTATAATGTAATACTGACATGGAATTATAAGCATGCTACAGGAAGCCTGTCCCAGTGCTGGCAAAACACGTGCGACTAGATTTTCTAAACTACAGTAAAGGAAAAGTAGATAACATAAAATATATCCACATAAACACATAGCATCAAGTAAATGAAAGGAGTTACACATTTGAAGATTTAGGATGATGTCATTTTAGAAAAATATGACACCTTCTACATTTAGAGATAAAACATCAGTTCTTTAAGTGTACATTATAATTATGATAATAACCTAGGGAAAATTTAATTCCAATGTTAATTAATGAAATCTTAATTTTGAGGGATTGCAATAGTCAATTTTGCCTCATATTTTTAAATCGACTCATTCTGTGGCAGTATATGACTAAGAACCTCACTGGGCTCCACAGCTCCACCAGAAAGCAGAGAACAGCAGCAGTAGGCGCATTGCCTGATCCACTGCTGCTTATAAGTCTCTGCACAGGATGTTATCAGACCTGGGGCCGAACTTGGATGTCTATGTTAAATAAACAAGAACTTCAGCATATTTAGCAATGGTCCACTTGGGAATATGGACTATGAGATGTCTTTTACTAGGGACCTTGGTTTGTGGTTTCTATATTTCCTTCACAAGTGGACCATTCTCTTGGACACTATGGTAGCCAAGAGGCCAAGGAGAAAGGAGAAGTGTTTCAGTAAGGACCATTACCTTGGACACTATGGTAGCCAAGAGGCCAAGCAGAAAGGAGAAGTGTTTCAGTAACTCGTTGTGTCTCATATAAGCCTGTTGCTCAGAGTACTGGGAGAATTCTGCCAGCCCTTTACCCAAACACTAGCTGTCAACATGTAAACTAAACCATGGTGCAAATTTGATACAATTGTCAGTTTAGAATGTTCCAGCAAAGTGTTATTTTGTTTGTGAGTAAAACGTGTTCAATGCTCCTTAATGGCTGTAGAATTTGGAGTAATCCATCTGTAAATGACACTGTATATGTTCTTTGTTTTAAAAGTAGTGTTTTTGCAGATTTTTTCATCAAAATCCGCAAATCCACTAAAACATTAGAGAAACAATGTAGATAAGCGTGATTGTTGTTAATGGAGAACTGCCACATAGATAAGGACGCTAAGAGAAACACATCAGCTTCCTATCTGATTTAAATGTATCATTTTTTCACCAAGTATCTTGAGCCTTATATCTCACTTAATCCTTTCCGGACTAGTTAATCAATATGGTCTTGAAATGCAAGCACATGACAAAACACTGGTAATGTGTATGTCAAACTTAAACTTGTCTGCATACTTAAATAATTCCATAAATAAACTCATTGTGCTTAGCTAAATACCGCTAATGTTCTTAACAAAAAAATGATCTGGATTGGCTACACTTTAGTTAGCCACTCTCTTAGCCCTTTGGATGACAGGTTTGCAACCTTTTTGGTGGAACAGTAAATACTAAATACTGATTGGTACATGTTCTAAACACCCTGTACAGACTGCAACATATACAATATGCCCTCTGCCATTTGGTATCACTCATTAAGTTCTTTAAGTTGGATTCTAGAATATATGGAGTCAGTAAACAGTTATTTTATTGGTGAGATCAAGCTAGTGACAGCAAAGGATGAGAGATAAGGTAGGTGCACATTGAATTGCAATTAATGCACACTGAAAAATTAAGTATATTTCCCAGGACAGCTAGTATTGGGTTAAAGTATGCCCAGATAATAGTGAATCTGCAAGAATTCACATACAAATAATTACTTGCTTGTAAAACCGGTCAAGGCTTACCTTGAGCCATTTGATTTTAGATGCAATTTCGAGACATTGCTAGCACCATAGATCTGGGTGTGCACAGCGCTGGGTATCGCATCAGAGGCAGCAGTAGACTTCCTTGACTGATGCAGCACTGGAACGGAAAGTTCTAGATTCCTGACATGCTGCCCATAGAGGCGAATAAAAACTTCACTTATACATTTACTGTTTTAATATACAGATAGGGCCGTCATTTCCATTATTCACTTTGATAAATACGTACAGTTTACTTGTGTTGTAGTGTTTAGGTTTATGTGATGATCTCAGTTTGAAGTTTATACATTTTAACACCCTCTTCCTGGCACAATTTGTTCTATTAGCATACTTACCTGGAAGATTTTTGCAGTACAGGTGGTCGAGCCAAAACATAGTAAATCTTTCTTGATATCTGTATCGATTCAAATAATCATAATATATTTTGATATACATTTGTGAATGCTATTGGATTCAGAGTGAAAACACTATTTAAGTGTTACCAACTCTCCCAAAATTTTATGGGTGACTCCCATATTTTGGGCACTCCTCCCGGTATTCTGGGAGAGTCAGCAAGCGAGGCAGTGAGCGTTACGATTAATGGAAATGTCTTAATGACATTAAGCTCCGGTCATCCATAGTAACGGGTGAATTGGCATTTGTCCCACCCCCATGCTGACATATTTCATATCCCAAGTACGGAACACAGGTGCTATTCTACGTGCGGAGGAAATTTATTTAAGTGTGTGGGCGGAATACAGGAGCACAATGTGATTTCCGTACATTGCACATGGAAAACGGCTGCCTTTACTAAGTCAGGATCTGGTCCCCTGGTAGGATCTCCCTTGTTGCTTTTGTAGTAGCTGCTCATACATAACACAGGAAGTGTTGTGACCCTGTGTTATTATTGTTTATACACAAATAACTATGTTAGGCACTTTCACAATGGGCAAGTAATTATTAGTAGGGATTGTATTCAAAGATCTGACATGTCTTTTTTTGATATGCATAGTCCTGTTAACCCATGTAAAATAAGTTTCCTATGGATGCACCTTTTAGGCTATTTTACTGAAATGCCAAAACAAAATGACAAATGAAATGACCTGGGTCAAAATTGTTTTATTTTGCTTTAGGCTGAATTAAGCTTGATTTGTCACAGACAATTCGGTAGGGAAAAATTGCATAATTATGGAAGCAGTGAGTGACTCATTTTAAATGAGAAGTCAAAGCCAAATATTATTTGTATTGAAATCTCTTATGCTTGTTATCTCTAAACAATTATTTTGATTCTAGATTGTTGACTTTAGCATACTAATTGTATGGTGTGTGACTTCTTTACCGTCTCCATTAGATCTATTTCTAGGAATGAAAAGCTTCTGTTTTATTTTAATGGGTTTCCTCATCTACACAATTACCCGTCTTGCACTTTGTTTTTACAAATAGTTATTTTATAGCCATTTTATTATTACTCCAGCTACTACTTCTACGACTACTGCTGGTGAATGTAGAAATGTTCACTTCTGTTCAGCATATCGAGTTAAACTGTAAAGTGTGTAATTACACAAATTTTATTAAAAGGCCAGATCCAGACCTAAGAATGACAGCCAACGTATTCATTCAAGAGGGATTTATGCATCGGAATGCTGATGTGATCAGATATGCTATACATCCGCGGAGTGTGACTTCACTGCATGCGTTTAGGTCTGATGGGCAAAAATTGCTCAGAAGACTTGATCGAGTACACAGTGGAAATTACATATTATGTAACTATATAGTATATGTGTAACTATATGCACTATATGTATATAACTCAGCAAACTGTATTGTTTACATGCAGAAAGTAGCATAATATTGAAAGTGTAAAATGATATTTCTCTACACTGAGCATAAGAGTGGATTATATACAAGAATCACAAAACTAAATTATAGACTTCCAATTTAACGTGGCGGAATCAGATGCCTACCTGGACAAGCACTGTATACTAATAGGAACAGATTTGACATTATCTAGTATGTAAAGCAAAAGTAAGAGCTAGAACCTAATTGGTTGTTATGGGCATAGGTGGCCCTAGGCATATCCCACATAGGCTGCCACCTAGGACCCCACGACTGTGGGGGCCCCGCACATTAAGGCTGCCAGTAATCAACCCCCACACTCCTATCCCCCACTGTTGTTGGCTGATTGGCCGCAGGGCTCCTGATTTGTAACTCTCCCTTCTATTTGTTGTCCCCAAGGCACCTGCAAAGCCTACGGCCGCCTCTGGCCGACATCTCCACTCTTTCCCACATTTTAGTAAATCTAGGCCCATGACTTAACAAGTCTTTATGGCTCTATAAGGTGTGCAGAGTGTTGAAGGACTTGGAACATACAGCATTTGTCAGCAGACTTAACTGTCTGAAAGTAACCAGGACTCCTGTTTTACACAAGACAAGATAAAAGGGAATGTTATACCTCCACTAATGCTGGGAATACATCAAACCTCTATTATCTGGTGTTGATAATAGCACAACTCCCCCTTTATTTCATTTACAATAGTTAATCATAATGTCCTATGTATCTTGTAACAACAATTTAAGCTACTTCATCTTTTCTATAGAATGGGCTGCTGTGATTTACAAGGAAAGGAGTGTGGAAATAAAGTTCATAAGGGTCCAATAATGTATGCACTTACCATTAACCTTTGTGGCTAACAGTGAGTGTGAAACTTAACAGTAGGCCGGTATGACTCTTTTACAGCATGCATACCCAAAACACACACACACACACATTCACATTTCATACCAGTTATTTATTATTCAGCCCCTACCACCCTACTGTACTGATTCTCGCTGTCCTGCATTCCTTCTCTGTTTTCCTGATACCAGTGTGTAGTAGCGCTATATATCCACTATACTGGAATTTTAATCAATGTATTACATACAAAATTAAGGCGCTTGAGTGCAGAGCTGACGAATGGGAAAGCCGGCGGGTGGGCAGCAGTGTGTTTTTTTGTGCAGGCTCTTGATCTACCCATATTAAGTGCTCATTTTCCCTGCTATCCGCCTGAAAACAAACAGAATCATAGCCCTACTACTACAGTGCTTATGATGTAAATATGTTCATTGTTATAAAAGCATTTTATTAATTCTGGAGATAATTGCTTACTTTACGTTCAGAACAATACTATATGGAAACATGGTGTAAATTTTATTTTTAGATATTATTAATTGTCAATTTTCAAGCCAACAACTATCTTCTAGAGCAGGGGTAGGCAAAATGCGCCTCTTCAGGTGTTGTCATACTACATGTCCCAGCATGCTTTGTCAGGTATCAATTATGTCTATGCAGTTAAAGTATGCTGGGACATATAGTTTCACAACACCTGGAGAGCCGCAATTTGCCTATCCGTCATCTAGATCAGCGGTTCCCAACCGCTGTTCCGCGGCACACCAGTGTGCCGTCTGAAGCACCGTGGTGTGCCGC
>JABWIB010000539.1:0-11413 GCA_016617825.1 Platyplectrum ornatum | reverse complement strand
TATCTCCAGAAGGACATAAATACATTAGAGAGAGTGCAAAGAAGAGTCACCAAGGGTGATATAATATCATGCATATAAATTGAAGTTCCTAGGAAATGTGGGGAAGAATTACTTAACTGAGAGGGCAGTTGATTAGTGAAATTGCCTCCCATCAGAAGTGGTAAAGGATAATACAATAGAATAATTTGAGAATGATTGAGATAAAGATAAGGGTATACTAAATCTCACACAAAATTGAGAATCAACTCAATCAAATCAAGGTCAGTATAGTTTTAAATACACAACTGGGCAAAATAGAAGGGCCATGTGGCTCTTATCTGCATCACTTTCTATGTTTCTTTATACGTATGACTTTAGATGGGCCACCACATGGTCAAATTAGTCTTTTATGTGCATGTTGGGATAGTACAGTTTGTACATATTGCACAAAGATGCTGACCAGCTTTACTTTTACACTGTTATTTAGACTAATAAAGTGAAAGCCTATATTGTTGGAAATAGTTCTCTTTTCAACTATAATTTTAGAACTATCTTAAAAGGTATTTATAAAGATAACATATTGAAACTGGTATGAGGTTGATTGAATGTAAGAAATGCAGCCACCATTGGTACCACTATAATAACTGCTAAGTGCTATATCTGTTTTACCCTTCCCAGTTCTTACACCTATGGCTGTGGTCAAATTGTTGATTCCAAGGACTCATAATAAGATAATATTGTTCAAATAAAAGTTCAAATAAATCAAATAATAGTACTGGTGTATTTAGTACTCTCAACTCCGTACATATCTGTCAGAAAGGATGTGCACATCAATCAATAATATCAACAAAATCTTACATTTAACATAAGATATAGTCTGGTGATCGCCAATCAATTAATAAGACAATAGTTCATAGGTTCTTCTTATTGCTTTCAAGTAAATTAGAAGCTCCAAGTCATTTTGTCTTCTTCTCACTTTCTCTTATTATCTTTCAGTTTTACATATATAGAAATGGCGAAGAAAACAGATTCTGGATCCTTGCCCAGTTCCACCCATGCCCCACCCATTTCCGGCCAAAAATTAGAAAAATAATTATTTTACAGCCCTGGACAAAGTGCAGGTAGGAGGGACAGTGGGACAGTCACTCGAAATCGGGACATTTGGGAGTTATGCATTTATATGCTAGTAAACTTCTGAGACTGCTGCTCTAGAAGTTCCAGCCTCTGAGTATATGGCTACAACTGCAAGGGAATAGTCTGTCCCTTTTCCTAAATCCTATGCAGAGGTGCGTGTTTCTGCAAAAACACGCAACTCTGGATAAGACGTTCCCTATGTGCAGGTAAAAACTCTGGAACAGCCCCCTTGTAAAATGCAGTACATAAAAACTCTTTTGTAGTGTATGATGTGTAGTGTATGACACTTACCTAAATAAATTATTTACCTAAATAAAGTATATATACTATACTTAACTAAATAAATTCTTTTTCTACATCGTGGTAGATAAACCATATTGTAAACACTGTATTTAAATGAGACAGCACACAGGAACAGCTACAAGTAATGTGCCACTTTCTTTACCATTTCTGTCTGTGAATATAAAAGTAATCTTGGTACCAGCTATAAATAAAACACTTCCTTCTATGTCTACAAATAACCATACATTAATAATCCCAATCATACTTAGAGGGAGGGATATCAGTGATTTACTATGTGACTTTCAAGAAGCTTATCTTCCCATAAATACCATCACAGTATAAAACAAACAAACTCAAAACAACTTCAAATCACAGGCTAAATTTAGTGTTGTATAAAATGTCATTTTTTCCATGGCAGAGTTTAATAATACCTTAACTTATAACTTGTGCTAATCCTTGAGAATTTTTCATAACATTATCAGCGAGGAATTTCTGTGCTTATGTTTGAACATCCAAATATAACTATACTGTACCTATGTATAAAAAGTTAGAAGATTATTTGATTCTCTCTGCTATAACCTCAGTTGCTATAACCTCAGTGGTCAAAGTGGAAATATAGAGGTGGAGGTAAGTTACAGTATAGAAGTATAAAGGCAATCCTTTAAAATGATGAACACTATTGTCCAGGAAGGAATACACTAAATAAAAAAATAAAACAAAGATAAAAAGCCAGAAAAACGCAAATGAAATTGTCAATCGGAGGTCCTCTCCAGCCGGAGAGGATGCTCTGTAGGACGTAGGAGCATTTGAGCACCTCTCCGGTGCCTAGCCATAGCTGCTGAAAGGTAAGTTTTTTTTTACAGGTATTTTTTTTATTTTTCATGGGCACCACTAGAACGATATTGTTCTTGTCGATGTTCCGAATACTAGGACCTAAGGAAAATTGCACCGTTTATTAGTACCAATTTCCACTAGAACAATATCGTTCAAGTCGATGCCCAGCTTAAGTCACAAACATATTTTGAAAAAATGACGTTGCCTGCTTCAGTGGGCTGTAGTACTGAGCATTTGTAATGGAAGATTAGCTTGTAGGTTAACTTTCTGTGCTTAGAATATTTCCTTATGTCTGCATCATTCTATGTACAGTATTTTTATGTACTGATTTATTTAATACAGCATCTGCGCTGTTATAAATGGTATTGTACTTAACACAATGCAGTTTATCAAAGAAATTATGGAGATTTATAAAATTCCCTGATATGTTATCAAAAGTTTTTAAGTGCAAGAACCTGAGTTAGTTCTTCATAAGGGGTTTTCACTTTGCATTTCTTGTATCTGCTATTGACATCGTTTTCACCCCCACATAATATATCTATTTGTATGCAGCCATTTTACATACAGGTTTGATTATTAAAAATATATCTCCTGGAGATAGTCTGGTATTTGAATGTTTTGTACATTTTGTACATAATTTACATGGCCGGATAAGGTTAGTAATGAAATTTAATAGGAAAATCCAGATTGTCATGCTGTAGCCTGGAATAAGCTTTGAAAATCATGTCAGCAGTTTTATTGTACTGGACTTCATGACAGTAGTGCCAGCTGAAAGGTAGCTAAATCTATGTTTTAGAAATGATGAATAACTGCTGTATATAACAATTGCAAGTCATTTTATTCTATCGCAGAAAACATCCAGTCTTTTATAAATACCTTTCTAGGTTATGCTTTAGTCAGCTTAAAGTGGAAGGCATTTAAGCGCTACTTCCAGATGTGGAATATTTCTTCAAACATGAGACATGGAACACATAGCAAAGTGTCTACATGAACAATCCATGTTGTGATCCAAGGGATAGAAATAGTTTCTTTTTCTAATGCTATAAAATATTTTTATATTCCTTTATATTTACTTTTGCATAAAACCCACATATTGCTTGTTGTTTTAACTGCAGTTTAGAGGTGCGGTTTTTCCACATACTGTACTGCCAACTATAAATCTATTTAAAATAGATTGCAACATAAAATTTGCATGGGTCAAACATAATATAAAAATAATAAAAGATGAACATTCCTACTAAAGCTGGTCACACACAAGGAGATGTTTAGCCCAATTCTACAAATAATTGTGAATGGGCTAAAAACCGCCTTGCGTGTGGTGAAAAAAATTATAGTCACAGCCGCCGAAGATGAGGAGGATATGGGGAAGAGTTCTATTATGATTGACAGACATCCCGTTTATTTAGCTGGGTGAGATACCTGCCATTCATAAAATAACTTCCTCCCCCATCGGCTGAGCCTGGGTATGTACTGGGTATGTACTTGGCATACAGTTTCTTTGTATGTTGTAGCCATTTTTAACTAGATTTCAGAAAAGTTGATCACAAAATCACACGACTATACTGTATAACAAGTCATAAAACGTCATAAAACGTCTTTTATGATCAGTGGGTCAAAGTGTAATCAGTGGGTCAAAGATGGCAATATATATACATTGCTATAAATATCAGTGATCCTTGATATTTTATACTGCTTTCAGATTAATAAATACTGACATGGTTATAACAGTATGTAAACTCAAGCGGCCCATTTTGTAATAATTAGGTTAGGACAATCCCTATTCAAGGGAAGAAGTTTTAGATATTTCATTGATCTTGAGTTGAGAAGTGATGGTTAGGTGCTGTGAGAAGTGTACAGACTGGTAACATTACCTAGTATTTGTCTTCCTATTCCATTTTCACCAATCTTGGACATTTTATCATATATTGTGCCTAAATGAGAAAACAAACTTTATAATGGAGAAAAAGAAGTCCTGCACAAAACACATTGAAGTAACTCTGCATGTTCTTCTATTTCGCTCACAATTTTTCCCATTGAGACTCGAGCTACTGCAGCTTGCATTCTGAAAGACGTGTTGTGGAAGGAAATGGTGGTGGTGGACTATGGCTATGTCAATGACTATGAGTAAGGACATGCCCAGTCAAGTGCAGTCGACCCAAAGCCATATACAAATGCATAAAGCTTTTTTTTTATACATATTTTATGCAGATAACTAGGATAACTAGAACAAATAATGGTCATGTTTAGCTCATTTTGCTTTAGGAAAAGGAAGTCATGTTAAAACTCTTCCTTTGACAATGAGCAGTTCTCTACTGAGAATATTGAATTTAAGTAGGCCTATGCGTTAAGGAGGAGCTAATTCCTAAATCAGCATGGGTTTTGTTTATTTGAAAATAGCAGCCTACTAAGCTCTTATTACTGATGGTTGCTTGAGAAACCAAGCGGAGAAAAATATTGGTAGTTAAAGCTTAGCAGCGCCCAGGACGGTGATAATAAAGTGTAACAAAAACTGCTATAGTAGTTTAAATGACAAGGTTCCTAAGGAACACCAGACACAAAGCTCCGCAAAGAGAACTAAGATTTATTTCACATTCATTATGACTTAAAATTGGTTGTGTGTGATAGCGGATGCTTTATTAAAACAGCCTGGCCGGATGCTTAAATACAATACATTTACTTAGTATCCAACTGTGTCTTTTTAATAAACAGTATGCTTTTTGGTCAGTGGTTGTTCTCAATAAGAGGTAATGAAACTATAAAGCTGAATTTGTGTTTTATAGTGATTTGTGTAAGTATACTTTTCCCATGAGGACGCTGGAGTATTCTGTACAAACATGGCAGCATTATGTGTAGCATTAGCAAGTCTTGACAACCCACCATATTAAACATTCTAACTGTAGGAATCTTTTCATTGAAAACTTTGTGTGTTCAAGAAGGAAAAAAAAAAGCTTTAGTGAGAGTTTAAAAGATTTCTGTTCTCACGAGTTCAACTACAAAACTCTAAATCAGACTTCAGATTGTACTGGATGTCTCTGTGCATTCATTAAATAATTTCATGTTTAAAAGATTTTCCTTTTAAAAATATATTGCCATTTTGAATTGTTATTGCAAACCTTTGTATTATTAAAGCTGACAGAAATTTTGTAATCATGCGAGTAGCTTTGATATAAATGTATCTTATTATTGTACCAGAAAACTTTAGATGACAAAATGATCTAGCATAACTAATATAAATACTATTGTTTAAGTAAAATGTAAAAGAGTCTAACTATCATTCTAGCACCTAGAAGGAATTACAGATAAAACAATTTATACACTCCGTGGCAACATTATATAGGTCATTTGAAACATGATTAAATAATTGCAAAGTCTTCTTTCTGTAATAAATTAGTATAAAGAAGCACAATTCATAATATGAGAGCAAAACAACCACATATTATAACAAAGAAACTTAATTTAAACTTACCAAAGGCTTAATAATGATAATAATAATTATTTTTAATATTTAGTTTCATATATTTCAATAAGTATTAAGATTGTACCAAAAATTGTGTGCAAAAACACCATTAAAAAATATACATTGAAAAAAAAAAAAGGACCGAGCCAGAGGGTATTTAACATATTTAGGTATATGTGGGTTACCATATGGATGTTTCATGTATTACAATGAATATGTATTATAATGAATTCATTTGTAAATACTATAAATCCATCCCAATAAGTTTAAGGAATTTTTATGGTGTTTTCCAATGCATTGATTTTTTATTTTGTTTTACTCCTTGACTTTTACACATTGACTCCTCCTTTTCCCATTCCATAATCTATCCACAGGTAAGTTCCTATTCATCTGCTATGCCTTCCAACCAGGGAGTTTAACCTTCCCTGGGTTTATGTTTAAGACTCACTCATAATTTGTGTGTTGTATTTAGTAGCATTTATATTCTGCAGCTGTAAGCTTAGTGTGTATGTATTAACTCACCACAGGTTTTTATCTTTTCTGCTAAGTTTACTTAATGCCCATTAGTTGCATTGATATTTTTTGTTTTTAGGATTGTGTGCATTTTTTTTAATAATGCTTAATATTTCCTCTAGTATGTTGCAATGAAGCACTTTCCATTTACATTGTTTATGAACAAGGCCATCATGAGGGAGGCACAGGAAGAGCGGCCCCAGCAAACAGGCCAGAAACAGATTCCTTTCCATTCTCACCTAGGTCACCTCTATGGAAAATCTCTTCCAGTCTCTTTTATAGTCTCTACATTACTATCTAATGCATGAAGCTCTTCCCTGTCTGTTTCTTATAAGTCTATGAGAAACCAGCATTTCTCGCACGTCTTTACATATCTGTCTACAGTTACATTCCATGTCAGCTCTCTAGTGACGTTTATTTTATGGTCACACAGCTGTCTTTCTGTTTTGTATGATCTGTGCTGCTGCTGAAATAGTAAAAAGGAGAAAGATGAAACAAGGTAAGTGAAGAAGTCAGTCCTATTGTATATTACATACTTTACTGCAAAGGGAACCAAACATGCATATTCCTCTGAGATAAGGGCTGAACTTAATGTGACAGACAGTGCATCACACTGAGTGACAGGAAGGTCCACTGCATATAATGAAGATCACTCCAGCACACTTTGATCAGGGTCCAGTAAGCAGAGTGAGGTTACAGCAAAGATTTTTCTTAAGTGGTAATCATTTCTGCTACACAGTGCTGAAATCCAGGGTACAATACCTGGAAAGTTCAATATATAGTTATATATGAGGAGTTTGTATGTTCTTCCTGTGTCCGTGTGCAGAGCAATAAGAAATAATGGGTCCCGGACCTGCTCCCTGAACCCTTCCCCCCCACCTTCCCCCCCACCTATCTCTCTCTCCGCCGCTCCAGGGGGAGCAGCTGATGTGGCCACCAGTACGGGTGGAGCAGAGGGATGCCTGGCGCCAAGCAGCAGAATTATGCTGCCGGCATCGGGCCCCTGTTATTTCCGGGCCCAGGAGAGGAGTCCCAGTTGTCATTCCCTGATGCCGGCCCTGTCTGTATGTATTTCTCTCCGGTGCTTCTGTATACTCACATGTTTCACAAACATTCTTGCAGGTTAAATGGCTGTTGACTAAAATAAATCCTAATGTCTGTGTCTGTGTTAGGGAATATATAGCCTGTAAACTACAATAAATCTGGGACGGATATGAATGGTAAAAATATTCTCTGTACAACACTGTGGGATTAGAGGCGCTACATAAATTATAATAAAAGATGTCATCTCACAAGACTTTCTCTCATATACTTTCACCTGAGCCCACCACTTGCTTTTTCTTGGCAAAACTCTAAGGACTACCGGCTTAAAATCCTTCCTAGCCATACATCCATTAATTTGTATCTAGAAACTCTTGTAACAGAGAATAGTTGAAACCTCCAGTGTAGCTCTATACAGATAAAGTAATATTCTAATAAAAACTGCCATCTAACTCCAAGCACATGATTCATAAAAACTTTTTATGAATCACATTACCATTTCTGTTTAAAACTATTGCTGAATAGGCAAATATTCCTCTAGAATAAATATGTCTAGTGTTCTTGACGTACTATAATAAAGTTACCTTGCATATATTTTTACTTGCTATATTAGTGAATATTTTTATATTTTTCCATTCTAGTTAATGCACTTTTGTTGATTTAATATAACATTATTTCTGTTAAGGTGTATGATTTTTACAGCAGTATAATCTAAATTGAATAGCTAAAAGTGTAATATTTCTGAACTGGTTAGGTTGCTGTGGCAACAAAATTCACAGGTTACAAAGTCAGATTGTCTTTCCTGTTAGGCATTAGACATTGATACTTTGTTGATATCACATTCATTTTATTTTAATGATAAAATGTAATAAAAACAAAGGGTTTCAGTAAGAAACCAGCCAGCTTACATTTATTTATTTTTACTAGACATTTGGACCTTTATATGTTTCTATGTAACTTTACCTAAACATACAAGTAGTATTGTACATTCATTTCTGTACTGAAATATAATCATAACAACATAATATTGTACAGTAACACATAATATGTGTAAATAAGTCTCTCCGGTCTATAAATCTTGTTCTACAAAAGTGTGGATAGCAGGTTTTAATGCAGAAATGTCAAATTGTTCAAATATCATTTAGTACTAGATCCAGACTTCTGATAACTGGATATTTCCCATCTGATTGGACTGGAAAAATCTCTTATATATCAAATTGCGAATGCATCAGAGCAACCTGAAACACCATCCACCATACTGAATTTCAGACACTTCTAACAGGGTTGCGCTTGCAAGTAGCAGTGACTTCATGTTACAATTTGAAGTATAAGTATGCGAAAGGACCAATCCGGACTTACAATCTGCAGCCAGATCCCTTTAAATTGTTCACAAGGGACAGATTGGGAAAAAGGCAGCAAGTAGTAACAATCCATGGCAGGCAGGTTGGCTGGCTGCAGCTTCAGACTTGCTGGGATTTCCAAACTCTTACTTGCTCCTGGTAACGATCCTACAGCCCTACCTTTATCATTATAGCATTTCTCCAGTTCCCACTAATACTCCATGCAGCTGTCTATGCAGCAGGACTGCAAGCTTTAATTTCTACCGTCACTATCTCCCACTGATCAACTGGCATGAAAAACTGTCCATTTCCCTTTACTTTCTAACTGCCACCCACCAACTGTCACATTAATGAGCACTTGACAGTTATTTGGCTACTTCCAGGTTGATAACAGGGAGTGGGGGAAACGATTAAAGAACCAGCAGAATCCATCCATCAGTTACATTGCTAAACTGCTCTGAACCATAGTGTCTTTTCCTCTGCTTCAAACTTTCTTCACCTGGTCATAGTAAAGAAATGTTCAATTTAACAAATAACATTTTTAATCTCACATTTTTTTTTATTTCATTTCCTTTTACATTCCCAGTCTCTCTATTTATGGTATAAGATATAATAAAATAAGTCTATAGTGAGTTTTTAACAGATAGGTTTGGGTCCCCAATGGGAATGAATTTCACCCCAAAATGTATTACAACACTATTTCTTTACAAATAATAATATATCACTGGTTTAAAGATAATAGATCTGAGTAATGTTGGCCGAAATCCATACTTCTAAAAGGTTTAGTATGTACCAGGATCATTTAGATTTAGACTTCTGTACTGTTTTGCATACAGACATGTTTCTGATTATGACTGGTGTGAGCACTTCTGGGAAGGGGTTGTATGTCCTATGCACAACAACATATATAGATTTCAGATTTAAATATGTGGATTGATTGGAAATCTTAAAATAGGGATTACCCAATGGAGCTTGATGCTAAAAGGAGGATAACCTTCCATGGTGGCTGCAGAACAGGTATCAGATTTCCACTGGCATTGCACTTTACACATATTCAGGACCACCATCAGAAATTGTGGCATATGAAATACATTGTGAGTCTTCACCCCCTATGTGACATTACCTGTGATGTTGTGTATAGTTGGAGCAGAGTGCTGCAGTTATGTTTAACAGCAGACATATGGGTTAGATGATATGCAGCCTGTTACAGCTCTCAAGCAGCAAGAATATAAGATAAATGCCGGCAGGCCTTTCTTTCTCTTCGAGCCTGGGACAAAAGTCCTTGCAGACACCTTTTGATGACAACCCTGCATATATAACTTTGTTTTAATTTTTCATTTGGTGCTCAGAATGTAGCAGAGTTTTGCATTTCACTAAATAAATTTTCCAAGCAAATAAATACAAATTTAACAACTAAAAACCTATTTAGATGAACACTCTGCATACAAAAGTATTTAAGAGATTGTAAAAAACGAAACCAGAGAACTTTCCAATACAAATTTGCCAATAATAACACATCTATTTTTAATAAATATAAATAGGAAACATAAATGTAAAATAAATCAATAGGTATATTTCAGAGACTTATTGCAACCTAGATAGAACAACATGCTCCAAGAGATTAATCAGTTTATTCAACACCTGCTGAGATCATAATCACTGGAGGGTGCCTATATTAAGATATTTTCAACAACGTTAGATTTTTGCCAGGTGTTTGTTAACTATAGCAGTCATCAGAGAAAACTAACTGCCTTTACAGAAAGTGTAGTCCCATAACACCTACCACTACACAGAAGTACTAGCCAGTATTTTTTCGAGTGTAATAACATGGGACTGGATTCAAAAATACATTGTCGCTGTATCTGGAGTTGCCCATCCCCCTAACATGGGGATTGAGCATATGCAAGTATTAAAAAGTCACACGTAAGAACAAGTATCTAAACACATTTTTGGTCATGTTTACGAGAACGCTCACGCTTTCGCTTGCAACTTTTGATTTTATCTATTTCCTCACACATACCTGGGTATGGTGAAAGCACAAACGTGGTGCATGGTTTAATTTTTAACTGTAACAACCAAGGTGTAACAGCTGTTACAGTGGTTTGAATGCTGGGAGGATGTGTATAGTAACCACTGTGTGCTGGTGCATTTTCATTTATTATTATGTGTCTAAAATATGCCTATTAATTTTACCCTATATCTTTTTGTTTGTTGAATATTTAGAGCCAAACAAATCTGCAATTTTTACTTCTATTCTTTTAACTGTAAAATTATTATTTATTTAGTTTCATTTTTTTGTGTTTGTTACTTCCTAAACTCATCTGAAAAATGTTTTAAATGTTATTATTATGTTTTTTACAGTCACACTTTTATATGTCATGCTCTGTCAGTTTTCGCCTCAGAACATCAGTCTAGAAAACAGAGGATCAGGNAAAGAATCTATCATGCCCATGAATGTGGCCTTTTTGGAATGTGTGATATGGAGGTAAGCAGGCATTTCCTTCTGCCCAATTATGTAATTTAGGAAACTTTGCAGATTTTACAAAGAAANGTTGAATCACAAATAAACATNCACACAACAATGTTACAGTTTTTTGCATAAAGGTGCAGTCTCAGGAATGTCCCATTCCTCTTTTNGCTGTGTGATGAAGGTTGTCACAAGGGCATTCATCTGGCGTGCAACACAATTTATACCAATGCCAATAGATGAGGACACACTTATGTGTTGAAATTTTCACAACATGTCCACATCTTTGTTGTTAGTGGGACCAAAAGGCTACATTCATGAATCAAAACTACACTCAACCATGGCATCAATGCATGGTTATATGAT
>JABWIB010000538.1:139709-149763 GCA_016617825.1 Platyplectrum ornatum | reverse complement strand
TTTAAGTGCCCACTCCTATCTGGCCCTACACAACCCCATTGTACCAGTGTCCCCCAGATGATCTTCAGAGAAAAAGAGTTAACGGTGAGTACCAAACTCCTATTTTTTTTTTTACTAAATTTATTACTAATACCTTAAGTATTGTTAATGGTCTTGCATTAAGGCAAAAGTAAATGCCGCATTTTTGTTCTACTGATTTACTGTTGGTTAATTGTGGCTGTATTGTGTTTGTATCATATTTTTATATTGGTAGCCCTGCAAAGCAGTCAATGCAAAGGATGTGGATTTTATGTATACAGAACTTATCCAGCGTTGCAAGCAAATGTACCTAACTGAGGCAGACACAGAAGAGGACAATGTGTACCAGTTGCCAAACTTCCTTCAGTCCATTGCAAGTGTCATACTTCATTTGGACACTGTGAGTATATACATCCCTTAATATTATTTAAGTACAAAATCCAGACCACCGTGCACCCTGCAAGCAAAAATATTTATGTCCGTGCTCTTTCTAACATTTTTGTGTCCAGCACTTGTATCACCCACTCATACATACTTACAAAACCAGAACCTTACCTTAACGTTTCCATGACTTTCCCAGCTTGTGTAGAAAGGAGGATTGTATCTATGGCGAGACCTGCTGCTCACCCTGCATACACACGGTAAACAATGTGTGTCACAGAATACAGGATCGACCATAGTGCCCTCTGATGCATAGCCGCCATGTTCATGCATGCTTAGTACACTTGCACTGAGTATATACACTGGAGTTGGTCCTAATATATAACAACTCCTCAATAGCTATAGTGCTACTGCTTAAACAAATTTAGGTTTAAAGTTCAACAGCTGAGATAATGTGTTTTCCCCCTGTCTCCTTCAGTGACATGATCTTTCAAATCAAAGAAAAATGTGTTTTTCATAACGAACATATGTGTAACATGAAACATGTTAAAACTTTTTGTTTTAGATTCCTGAAGTGTACACTCCTGTTCTTGAACGTCTTTTGGTTCTTCAGATAGATACCTTCCCACAATACAGCATAAAAATGCAATCCACTTGCAGCAAGGCTATCNTCAGTGTGTTTTTGTCTCTGGCAGGGAAAGGGCCAGTCCTTTGGAGTCTCATTAGTACTGTGGGTGAGTCTAACAGAAGAAATTGCAGTTGCCATGGTTTACTTAGATGTTTACATTTTAGCCTTACAAATTATGGGGTATATTTACTAAGCAGGGAATTTGCTGGAGAATTGAAAAGTGGAGATGTTGCCCATAGCAACCAATCAGATTCAAGCTCTCATTTTCATTTTACATACTGGAGAATGTAAGCTCGAATCGAATTGGTTGCTATGGGCAACTTCCCCACTTTTCAATTCCCCAGCAAATTCCCTGCTTAGTAAATATACCCCTAAGTGCTGATCTAAGTCTAAGTGACTTTCTAAATGGCATAAAAAAACACGTTAAGCAATTTGCATTAAGTTCAGTTTATTCACAATCATCTCTTGTGATTTGTGTGTTATGGCTGAATTATCATTTCTCAGATTTCCTGCCATTGACTGGTTGTGACACCGCTAGTAGCCAAAGATGTCCAATGCAACCAATCATATTCAAACTCACATTTGAATATGAAACAAAGAGCTTGATTCTGATTGGTTGCTATGGGCCCACTCCCAGCTTAGTAAATTGAAGTTTTTTGTACTTTATTTGTACTGTATATGTTCCAGATGGGTTATTTCTGCAAAGTGACAGCTTATGCTGATATGCTTGCTTTGTACTATTTAAAAATAAATGAATAATAAAACATTTTAGTTTTACAGATTACCTTTTGTGTCATGATAAACTTAATTGATTTAAATTCTTGTCTTTAATCACTTTTACAGTGCATCAAGGTTTAATTAGAGTCTGCTCCAAGCCGGTCATATTCGCAAGGGTAAATGTTTACAATATTCCTAATCCTTCACTTGTGAGTAGCTTTTGTGTGAGTCCTAAGCCTGGCATAATTATAATCGCCTTAATATTGAACTTGGCGGTAATAAAAAGTTATCATAGGCATATTACTTTTATTAATGTCTGTGTAGTTTTGTCTTAACTGTTTTTGTTGCTTGGAGTTCTTACGTGCTGTAATGCTGCCGCCTTCGTCATTGAGCACAGTGCTGGGAATCTGTATCATTTGAAGGGGTGATATTTCATGCATTTGTGTAATGGGAAGGCAGATATCCAAAAGGATCCATGTGCAGTAACAAAAAGAAATACCTCACTTGATTTGAGTCAGTAATGATAATCTTTGTTTGGCTTTGTGTAGGAGTAAAGCCGCATACACACTGGAGAAAACTTGTGTGCACTCATACACAATTTTTACTGGAACGATTCTCATTCATATTTCTTCATAGGGCCACATTGTGGACAAGGAAGTAATTGCAGCTAAGATTCTTTTAACCAGGAAGCTAGATAGCAGTGTATATCCTTAAGAAGGTTGTGGCTGGAATCACTACAGATGTGAAACTATTTTATTGAATAAAATGCTTTATTAAAGGCACATATGTAACACCAGATGAAGCACAATGACTGGTCCTATGACCTGTGGGTATCTGGTTGTACATTACACATTTATTACATTTAACCAACTCACATGTTAAATGTAAGTTTTATGGATCAGATAATTGAGTTTATTTTTTAAATCCTCTTGCTTGTGTGGCAACAAAAAGGGAGATAGAATTGGCTTCATGTTTAGGAATGTAAGTATAAATGTTTGTTTATCAAGAAATTTATTGATAAACCAAAGTCACAGTTGGTTAAAAACACAAATTATTATTATAATTTTTATTTTCACATATGTTTGCATGAACAATATTTTGGACATTTCATGGTACACCTTCAACGCTTTGGCTGTTATTGATTGGGGTGCTTTGTTTAGGATGGATCTGGGAATGATGGTTTAGATGCGTCTACGGCTTCTGGGGAGGTTCGCACTGGAAAGTGGAAAGTTCCATCTTACAGAGATTACCTTGATCTCTTCAGGAAAATACTGGACTGTGATCAGGTGAAAAACTATGCACTCTTTGTTTTACTCTTCACATAATAAAGTCCTCTTTGATACAGCATGCAATGCATCTGAAAGGTTTCCAGTGTTTCAGGTTTTCCACATTTTATTATGTTACAGCCTCTTTCCAAAATTGAATAAATACATTTTTCCCCTAATATTCTACACACAATACCCCATAATGACAACTTTTTGAGATTTTAGCAAATTTATTAAAAATAAAAAAACTAAGAAATCACACACTGCTTTTGCCATTAAGATCAGAGTTTTGTTCAGGTGCGTCCTGTTTCCACTGATCATCCTTGAGATTTTTATAATGCTTAATTGGAGTCCACAGTGGTAAATTAAATTGATTGGACAGGATTAGGAAAGACACATATCTGTCTATATAAGGTCTGACATCTAACAGTGGATGTCAAAGCACAAACCAAGCATGAAGTCAGAGGAATTGTCTGTAGATCTGAGACATTCTCAAGACACAAATGAGTACAGTCTGAAGGTCCCAATGAGTAGAGTTTTCTCCATCATCCATAAATGGAAGAATTTTGGAACAACCAGGACTCTTCCTAGAACTGGCCGGCCGTCTAAACCGACCAAGTATACAAAGTTTACTGTCATTAGCTACTTAATTCCTCTGTGGGTGAGAGAAGAACCTTCTAGAAAAACAACCATCTCTGCAGTAATCCACCAATCAGGCCTGCATGGTAGTACATGGAGTGCCAAAATATACCTGAATGGCTTTCAGACCAGGGCAAAGATTGAACTCTTGAATGACAGGCATTATGTTTGGAGAAACCAGATATCGCTCATCACTAGGCTAATACCACCCCTACAGTGAAGCATGGTGGTGGCAGCATTATGCTGTGGGAATGTTTTTCAGCAGCAAGAACTGGGAGACCAATCAGGATACATGGAAAAATGAATGCAGCAATGCACATCCTGGATGAAAACCAGCTCCAGAGCGCTCTTAACCTCAGACTGTGGCGATGGTTCATCTTCCAGCAGGTCAACAACCCTAAGCACACAGATATCAAAGGAGTGTCTTCAGGACAACTCTGTGAATGTCCTTGAGAGGCCCGGCCAGAGCCCATGACTTGAGTTCGATGTGAATATCTCTGGAGAGATCTGAAAACTGCTGTGCACTGACGCTTCCCATCCAACCTGATGGAGCTTGAGATGTGCTGCATCATATTCAAAAAGGCTGTAATTGCTGCCATTTACGCATTAACAATGTATTGAGAAAAAGGCTGTGAATATTTATGTACGTTTTTGTTTTCTTTAGCTCAGTTTTTTATTTTTAACACATTTCTCATGTTGTCATTACGGGGTATTGTGTGTAGAGATTAGAGAGAAAAAAATAACTTATTTCTTTTGTTGAATAATGCTGTAACATAACAAAATGTGGAAAACGCTATGATTACTTTCCAGATGCACTGTACTAATTTAGATTTTTGTATTAAAAGGAATATTATGATAATTATTTAACTCTGCATATTCATCATCAGGAGCTTTGTATTCATTAATAACACTTTATTTTCCTAGGAATCCGTACGCTCTGAACTTTTTGAATCTATAAATTCCCCACTTCAGTCTCTGAATAGATTACTGTATGATGAACTTTTAAAATCTGTTCTTAAAATCATTGAGAAATTAGACCTTTCTCTACAAAAGCAAGAGTCATCACAAGAGGTAAGCATTCCGTCCTGCCTGTTTCATAATACTTGTAGATATACAGCACTTTAGTTTCTACATATTTTATGGCTAATCATATTATTATTGTTGCAGTTCCATTATTTGTCAATATGAAAACATAATCATCTATTTGTCTCTTATCAGTGGTGCACCAAAAATAGTTTATTCTGTAACATCACGTAGTTCTTTTATTTTTATTTAGTCTGATATTAATATTACATACAAAGTAATGTTACTATATTCAATACATTTTTAGTATGTCATTTATAAACATATAAAATATAATAATAAATAGTCTTCCTGAAATTATTTTCTTGTATGACTTTTAGGTAGATGAAAGTCAAGGCAACTCTTTGGTAATAGCGACCTCTGACCCAGCAGCCAACCTTTATCCGTCCAAGCCAAAAGACTTTACTGCGTTTGTTAATCTGGTAGATTTCTGCAGGTACTTGTACTTTATCAACTCATCTAACGGTTTGTGGTGTTGTCGTGTCTGTTTTTTCAGTTTTCCCTTGGTTGCTTGAAAGCCATTTGTTGTGATGTGAGATGTTTGTTAATCTGTTGTCAGGCCATAACATTTTTGTAGGCTTTTTAGATGTAGTGTTGCTATTTCCTTTTAAACATAAATATTTCTGTATCTTCTCTGAAATCTGTCCTGGGGACACTGAGTATGGATTATGTTGTGGTGCTGTCTGTTAATAAACTGTTGTGATGAAGCGTCATCCGTCAGTTTAGTTCACATGTTTGCTGGAGATAGGTGCTTTCACTGCCTTAGCAGATCTTTGGTATGTTACCCATACTCACAGTTTCCCCCAGATGAGTGTAAGAGAAGATGCAATTCATTGTTTTTTGTAAATTCTTTATTTAAAGATTATCCAAGTCAAACAGACAGTATGTACAAACAGTACGATACATTACAGCATGGTGACACAATAACCAAATATACAGGTGTACAGGCATATAAAGTGGAGAGCAATCGTAATAAAAGGGTTATGGGCCAGCAAAGAGGCTGACAACCAAAGCACCTCGGACCGGCCAGAGGTAGCAACATCCCAAAGGGACATCAGGGAGTTCTGAGTCACACCAGAAAGATACACTAAAGAAAGGATAAGTATATGGGGGAAAGGAAAAGGAGAACAGAGAAAGGAGGCGGTGGGGGGGGGGAGGCTTATGAGGCTGAATAAGAAATAAGAGAAGCAAAACGAAGCGCTGCCAACTTTGAATCGTCACAAGGTGAAGAGGGAGAACAACTAACTGAGGAATGTCTGATATTCAATACTGGCCTTAAATTCCATCCAGCTACACCATGTGGCCCCAAAGGCTGCCAATTTGTCCTCCGCTGAGGAGACAATATCCTCCATCAGCATATAGAAATCGATTCTCTGAGACCACTCTGAGAGCGATGAAGATGCAATTCATTGTTACTAAACATTGTCTCTTTGTAGTCATCTGGGAAACCCTGCCCCTGCCTCATGCTCACTAGTGTGATGGGTTTTTAGGGGCTATGTTATACATAAACTAAGGTCTTGAGAGGGTAGAAGCTTCAAGTCAACAGTGTATTAACCATTAACTGGCCAGCTCCACAGCGCCTTGATTGACCCATACTCACAGTGTCCCCCCAAATGTCAATAAATCTAACAATAAATCCCTTTTTCTTTCAGTGAAATAATACCAAAAAAACATGTGGAATTCTTTGAGTCTTGGGTTTATGTGATCGGCTATGAGCTTGTGCTCCATTCCACACGGCAGCCTCTTATTAGTGGATTTTATAAGCTTTTATCTGTTGTAATGAAAAATGCAAAGAAGTTAAAGTATTTTGAGGTAAGTATTGCATGATAATGTGACTATATGCCACATAATATATACTATATGAAATAGGACAGACATGGGTGTGATACACAAGTCATGCTATATACTCTTCTTTTTTTAATATAGGTTCTACAAGATCCAGAGAAAAAATCTTGCTTTGCTCTGTTTGTGAAATTTGGAAAAGAGGTGGGGTGCAGTTATTTAACATTTTTATTAAATAAACCCATAGCTTTCAAAGGTTGAGACTATTCAATTGACACATTATGATGTTTCTGTTACTTCTAGGTATCTGCCAAAATGAAGCAGTTTAAGGATGAACTTTTGGCTTCTTGTTTAACTTTTATTCTTTGTCTGCCGCATGAGATAATCTTACTTGATATGAGAATATACATCCCAGCATTACAGGTGAGTTCAAAATACAGGTTTATATCTGACTTTTGTATCTTTATGGCTTCTGCCTGCATTTGCATTTGATTAAATATATACACACTATATATATATATATATATATATATATATATATATATATATATATATATATCTAACGTGGTTTCATCTGTACGTTTTTCCTTTTTTTTTTGTTTACTGTAGACTGCCTTTAAGTTAGGCTTAAGCTGCCCAACTCTTGCTGATGCTGGCCTTGATGCACTTGAGGACTGGTCATCTCGGATCTCTTCAAATATAATTCTCCCATATTACAAGGATATCCTTCCTTTACTAGATGATTATTTAACAAATTCATCATCGGCAGGTAAAACAATGATACTTTGTCATGATATAGGGAGGATTATGTGTATAAATGATTTATATTGTAAACATTAACTCAACTTTGGGTGAACTGGTCTGTTTTCCGTTAATAGTTTTACGACAGGATAGCTCGAAGAACATGTTTGTTTGTCTATCGTAAAGTCTGTAGGGAACTAAGATAAAAAAAAACTCTACTTCCATGGCTGAGTGGCTCCTGAGGAGGGGGTAGGATTGGTAGGGGGATAAGAATGGACTGTCAGAGAAGTAAGTGGTCACAATTGTGGGATATTCTCAGAGGAGGGTTGGACCTGTAATTTCTGCTAGTCCCAGGCCAGGAGTGTGAGTGTAAGTGTAAGACTTCTGTATTTCTCCTTTTTATTTTGATAAACTGTCTGCATATTATGTCCTTTGTGTTATCCTTTTTGTATTAAGCACTGTGATCATTTTTCATATTAAATATCAATTAATACGTTCCTGTCTCTGTGTTCTACGGATTCACGTGCTGAATAGCTTGGTGTATAAACGCTACCTAGTTGTAACAGGAGAGGTCATATTGGGTTATGATAATTCTGGTACTGGGTAATTGTGTTGTGTTAGTGTAACGGAGGAACCTAAGGCCTCTGGTGATAGTGTGCGCACTGTCCGAATGAACCTTGGTGGTGGCAGATACCGATATAAGTAATAGGTGAGGTAACCAGGGGAGTTAATCAGGAGAGAACAGACTAGGTGACTGTTAGGATTAACCCCTTGCGTCAGTTATACGTCACAAAGTCTCAGGTGAGATTGTGGACGTGACACTTTATCTATTGTATATTCTATTTTTAGAATCTGGAAATAAGGGCATTAGGATATTGTGGCTATCCAACAGTGGAGCTCTGTATTGATGTAATTAATGGATTTGCTGTCTGCTTTTTAGATGATTCCCCTAATTCCAGTGAAGTATCTTACCTGTCCCGTGCATCACAGAAAGGTTTTAACAAACATCTTATCAGGAAAATAAAGAGAGCAAAATCTCTATCTGTGGTATTTTTCATCGTATTTTACATCTTTTTTTTTCTTTTTAAATCATGTATATTCAACAGTGCTAAACTTAGTAACAATCAGACAGTATAATTATCACTTTAACCTATATTCTAGAAGGAGTCTTCGTCTTTGGCAGCAGTAAGGAACAGAGTGGTGCGATTACTTGGTTCATTAGGAGGACAAATTAACCGCAACTTGGTAACAGGTGATAATATATATTAGTAGAAATGATACATTGCTCCTTTATTTAATCAAGTAACATTCTAGTTTTAGAAGCATAGACGTAGCAAGTAACAGTAGGTTAAATAACAAACTTATATACTCTTATTATACTGTTTGTATTTGGGACTTTGGCAAGTGGGTCTTTAATGCAATGTGTCTTTTATTAACGGGATAGCTGCATCTACTGAGGAAATGATAAAGAGCCATGTATCATGGGACACAGAGAAGAGACTGAAATTTGCTGTGCCGTTTCTTGACATGAAGCCAGAGATCTATTTGGATACATTTCTGCCACATGTCACAGATTTGGCACTTTGTGCCAGTGACAGACAAACCAAAGTAAGAGGGCTTTTATTTTTATTCTTACTTTGTCTTTATAAGTGTATAGCTGTATACAAACAACAAGGTTTATTATCACATTGGGACATCTCACATCAGTAAAACTAAACCGTTCAAAACATGTGAGACACTAGTTATGACCATTGCAGATATTCACATCCGCCATGTTTTCCAAACATTTGTTTGTCTTGTAAGTGAACCGATCATTGTAAGAGAAAGGGCTAGATTTACTGGACTGCAGAAAGGGAAAAGTGGAGATATTGCCCATAACAACCAATGATATACCAGCTCTTACTCTCCTATTTCATATTAGTAAATTTCCATTTTCTCTTTAGCCAGTAGCGTTTACCCAGCTTATTTGTTTCTACTTTTATCTTATTCTTTTTTGTTCATTTATTCTAGACACCCAAGTGATATTGATTTTTCAAGGAATGAGCTTGTGAATAATTAGAATATAGTAGAAGCAGCTAATATTTGGTGAGCAGGTCTATGTGTTTCAGGTCCCCGGTGCCTTCTCACCTCTTTCGAAAGGATATGAGTTCTTGCTATCCAGGTTTCTTAACACTTGACATTAGAGATTTGTACACTTTTGGTGCAAATACATTCATTTGGTGAATGTGNATCGAATGACACACGAGTTAACACTTGTGTCACCACATTCAGCCTTATTGAAAATATGTTCATTATGTTCAAAAGAGATACTGTATATACTCTAATATAAGCCTAGTTGTTCAGCACATTTTTGCGGCTTATACTCAAGTCATTGTCCTGGATGATGCAGGGATGTGAGCATGCTGATGGGTCTGTGTTACAGTTATCAGTCCAATCTGGCTTTCAGGGCTTACAATCTTCTTATGTCTCCTGTTGTGTGGCAGCATTTTCCTCTCAGATACCAAAGCTGCACACATTGCTCAACGCTAAGATGGAGCTAAGGTAAAGGAGGCGTAGAGTGTGATATATGCCTTATTTCTCCTATCAGACCATCTGGGGGACACTGGTACAATGGGGTTGTGTAGGGCCAGATAGGAGTGGGCACTTAAACGGTTAATTTTTTTGTGAGCTGCACGCTCCTCCTCCCTGCAACCCCCGCAGCACATCAGTTTTTTTAAGTGCCCATGGAGTGAGGGCCTTGTTTTTTCAGGCTCCGTTGAGCCTTATTCTTTTTTCTTTCATTTTCTTTATTTTTACTTTA
>JABWIB010000538.1:111825-125263 GCA_016617825.1 Platyplectrum ornatum | reverse complement strand
GAGCTCTCAGTTTCATTTTACACTCTGGAGAATGTGAACTCAAATCTGATTGGTTGCCATGGGCAACTTCCCCAAATTCGAATTTCACTGCAATCTCCCTGCTTAGTAAATATACCCCTTTGTCCAGTGGTCGAAGTGGAAATTTAGAAGTGAGGGTATGGAAACATAGAAAATAATGGAAGTCAATGGAGATTTTCCATTTTTCCATTACATCAGTGGGAGAAGTGCAGCTTTGAGTACATTCATTAGTTGAATATGTCTAGAGTCACATAACTATAAATAAATAGAAAGTAAATGGTGGATGGCATCACATAGACAATACATACATACATATATGTTGTATTATTACTATTTCACACAGAAAGCAGTCCAGCTTATTACACATTTAAACAACGTTTCTGCATTTTCTTGTTCTTCCTCTGTATTGTGAATAGCATTGAAGACCTGTGCACTGTTGATTTGTATAATCAAGAAGAGAGACACAACTGCTTTAAACTGGACACTATTCTCTCTGCATGCCAGCAACTTTATGAGGCCAATTTACTGGAATCCATTTTACACACACAGGTGAGCAACCATGATGCACATTTTCATGTATTGTATTATATCAGATTGTGTAATATATTGTTCAAGTTATTTCAAATGCTCTTAACGTTTAGCTGCTGACATTAGGTAGTTGGGGTTTTAGTTTTGTTTTGGGCGCTTCATGACAAAGAAAATATGTAACTAAAATGAACTGGTTATCATTGTGTGTGTTCCATCTTCTGTAAAGATTATGTCCATAAATCTGCATATATTTTTAAATTAGGTTGGTGGTCTTGGCTTCTCTGTGGGTTCCAAACTCCTTTCAGTTGTGTATAAAGGCATTGCTCCAGGTGATGAACGAAAGTCTCTGCCGTCATTAGACATCAGCAGTAAGCATCTTGCTGAGGGGCTACTCCAACTGGCTTTCAATTTCAGTCCACAGGTAAACATTGTTCCCTCTATTAGTAATAGATTGTAGTCAATGTTTTGGCTTATCCTCTAATACTTGGAGGATACCATTACATACTTTGGACTAATCGCTAGAAATACTAGTAATAATGCCACTTTTTAATTCCGTTCATTGTTAATTCCATATATTATCCATTAATTTCCCCACCTAACAAAATTGTTCATTAGCCAATAAAATGATAGTGTACATACCTATGAATACAGTTCTGGATAAGCAGTGTCAGATAATTGGTTCGCTCAACCGGTTGGTGCTGATGAAAATAATAATTGCATAGTCCGCATTAGAGATTGTGGTGATGAAGGGGCTGTTANTGTGCACAGCAGACCTGTTATAAATGGCACTTTCCTTCCTTTAGATTAATATGCAGTTTAATGATTCCTTTGTTTCTTTTCAGTGTGAAGAACTTGTAAGCCTTCTGCTTAATACAATGGTATTAACTGTACCTTTATCAGGAAGCTCCCAGAGGAACTTCATCAATTTTTCTCATGGGGAGTATTTCTACAACTTGTTTTTTGAGACCATAAACCTGCATCTGTTAAAAAATATGGATACATCTGTGCTGCATCTACTGAAATCATCAACAGAGAACCCCAAAATGGTAACACATTTTAACTTTTAAATGATGATGAGTTATCCTATTTGTTTTTCTAGCTGGCAGCCAGTCAATCAGTGAATGGCTGTCAGATCACTGATTGGTGGATGGCTTAAGCTTTCCAGCAGCATTTTTTTTTTTAAACCATAGACATGCATTGCAGGTCTCAGAGGTCCCAATGACAATTTTTTTTTTCTCTGCTATGTTTACGGATGTTATTTAGCAATTGAATCAGATTTTATTGCATTGCCATTATGTTTACATGGTATACAATTTGTGTGTGATATTGCCAATTTGGACCAATAACTACTGCATTGTTAGGATTGCAATGTCATGGGTATATTATGTGAGGTAAGTACAGAATCCCAGCAGACTAACCCAATCTCTACAGTAAAATAAAAAGACACAGATACGCTGTGAATGCTTGGTCTATGTCAAATTCTTTACATGTCTTCAGACTAGGAGCTGAAAGATTAACTAACATGTATAAGGCTTTAGGGCAGCACTGACTAGCTCACAGCGCTGAGGTTGTAAATTTGATTGCCCGGGATAGGAGTTTGTAAGTTCTCCCTGTGTATGTGTGGATTTCCTCCGGGTGCTCCGGTTTTCTCCCACATCCCAAAAAACATACCGGTAGATTAATTGGCATCTGATAAATTGTCCCTAGTGTATGTGTAATTCTATTCATTTTATATAGAATGTAAGCCAAACAGACAGAGCCCCTTCCCCACCATTTCTGTCTGACGCACAATGTAAAGCGCTATGTAATATGGTGCCACTATTTAATAACCTGGTAATAATAAATGAATTATATGCATTCTCCTGTAAACTAGGAGACAATGGAGTAAAAGTAACCTTAAAATGCTTAAAGATATTAGTGGAAATTACTAGAGGGTTAATTACTATTATTGTTATTCTTGGATGTCTATCAAGTGAACAATGTGAAATGATTTTGATGATACATATAAGTGGTCTGTGGTCTGTCTTGTGGCAGGTGAGCACCGTCTTGAATGGAATGTTGGATCAAACATTTAAGGAGCGCGCAGTTCGGAAACAGCAGGGTATCCGGCTGGTAAATGCTGTGCTTACAAACTGGACGAGGTTAGAAAGCTGGTGGGACAAAGATTCTTCTCCAGAGCGTAAAATGGCTGTCCTGACTTTACTTGCTAAAGTCTTACAGGTATATTTCCTCTTTTCTCTTTCTTTTTTATCCTATGACCCTGATGGCTAACCTGTGACATTCCAGGTGCTGTCAAACTACAAGTCCCATCATACATTGCCAGGAGTTTGGAATGCTGAGCCTTTAGCATGAGCTGGCAAAGCATGATGGGACTTGTAGTTTGACAGCATCTGGAGTGTCACAGGTTAGCCATCAGGGTCCTATGATATTTGTGACTGTGCTCCTCCTAGATACAAATCATCTAATGAAGTTGTAGATTTCCTATAACATTTAAGATGAATGGCTTAAGCAAGTTGTTTAAAATCAAGATGTATTAAATAATGTGGATTATAACATGTAAATTTGGCAAATCTGGGTTTCAAATGACCAGGCAATAGGTTTGCTTTCATTCTGCGCCTCTTGTTTAAGGTATATGTGTGGTAATTCTTATATGGTTGTTGGGGAGGGGGCATGGAGATAATATATCTCTACCCAATCATTTTCAGTTTCTATATTGGTTTGTTAGCAGGTCTCACATGCTTTACAAATTATCTGTTTTCATAGCTTAACAAAATCCTGCATCAATTAACTGGGTTCATCTTTTTACTTAGATGTGACAATGTAATGTAAAAGAAGCAATGGAAATAGACAATAGGCAAGTCAGAGGCTTTTCTTGCGGGAGAAGTAGTAATGCCACTTTATAGGTACAGCCTCATCTCATACTGGACATAAATACATTAGCGATTGTGCAAGGAACAGCAACTAAATGGCAAGTGTAAAATATATACAAAGAAAGAATAAAGTATCTAAATATGTACATCTTGAGACAGAGAAAGGACATGGGAGACTAGATCAGCTTTCAAATACATCAAGGAGGGTGGCATATTGTAATTAATAGATGTATTAGAACATGCAAATGTGTATCCCTAATGAGTGTTATGTGCAGACAAAATACTTAGCTAAAAGAGTTGTTGACAAGTGAAATAGATTCCCAGCTGAGGAGGAAAGTCATTCTGGTTGTCAGATTATCCTTTTATCTCTATATTTCCATGTCACATGGGACATTTGAAGTTGATCTTTTTTCAGATTGATTCTTCTGTGTCTTCTGATACAAACCACCCAGCTTTTGCTGTAGTATTTAAGACCTATACAAGTATTCTCACTGACCAACACCTCGGCCTGAATTTAAAGGTAAATATATCTCTCACTAAAAATGTTTTTAACCTGTCATGAATGATTATTTCTTGTGGAACTTAACTGCATAATGAAGAGTGTTTTGCTTTTTTCTAATAGAGTCAGGCTCTTATAATTCTTCCTTTCTTTACCAAACTGAGAGACGAAACATTGATGGAGTTAAAAAATTCACTTGACCAATTTGTTGCCTTAAATTTTCCAATGAAATCTGACGAATTTCTGAAAGGCACCTTAAAGTACAATAATTATGTGGACAGTATCAAAAAGGTAAGTCACTATACACTACAATACCTAAGCAAAATGCTTGCTTCCATTAGCAAAATGTAATAGGTAAATCCCATCTATGTGGGATACTGGGGAGTACCATTAATCCTTGGGAGTAATATCACTCCTAGTACAAGTTACATTACAAGTCTTATGGAGCTTCTTGATTGTGAGTAGGAGGTACTATCCATTATATATCCAAGAATGAAATATGTTTTTCTTCCTAACTGTCTACTGTGATTTATCTCCTTATTAGAAGCTGCATGTCATGGTTTATTTAAATGAACATCATTTATTAATAAGTATGATGGTATTTTTTTAAGCAGATATTTCAAACCAATGCGCAATGATCCATAACACATTGTCACGTTTCCTTAGTTCTTGGATGCACTCGAGCTGTCTGAAAGTCCAATGTTGCTACAACTCATGGCAGAAATCCTTTGTCGGGATTCCAAACATATAATGGAAGAACTGTTTCAAAACACCTTCATGAAAGTAATTCAAAGGTGAGGTGTACAATGGCCATTTTATGCTGGAACAACTCTGATTGTATATGCAGCTTTTAGATGTTTTACTTTAGTAATCATCAACCAAATCACTGGTTAATACAGCACAGAGTATGCATTATAAGTATTCTTGGATTTAGCTTTTGGGTTTTAGCATTGTGCACCATTTTCATCACACAGTACTATACTATATTTGTTGTAGCATAGCATAATAATTACTGTTTTCTCTAAAATTCATTGGGGAGCACAGTTAACCATTGGTTGGAAGAGAAGCTTAAGAGTTGGGAGTTAAAATGTAATAAATAAAAAAAACATACACTCTATATGAAGGTTTTTATTTTTTCAATTGATAAAATTTTATTTCAATATCTAATAATTATTCTGAATACTGAGTACTTGATAACCCATTCCAGAAGGCCTAGTGCATATACAAGCATATATAAATGTATCAGCAAAAATATCATATTTTGTAAAGCAAAAATATTTGTTGGCAATCAACTTAAAATGATTGCCTTTTTATCTGAAAGGCACAGCTGTCCATGCTTTGTATCAGGATAGGCATGATTGTTTAAGCCTAGAATTGTGTCAGACTCTTATGGTTGAAATAACTGCAGTTTCCAGATGATTGTAATGCTTTTGTGCTTCCAATAGCACTTTAAATCCAGCTGTAAGATTTCCATCTGGTATTTACCTTTGAGAAATAATAGTTGTCAATAGTCCAATGTAAGGAACATGGCATAAATTTTGCCCAGAGAAACAATCAGATTCCAGTTCTCGGTTTCATTTTACATAAGGAGAATGTGAGATTGAATCTGATTGGTTGCTATGGGCAACAACCCCACTTTTCAGTCTCCCTGAAAACTCTCTGTTTAGTCAATTTAGTCCCATGTTATTCCCTTTTGCCTTGTAGGTGAGTCACCATAATACATTTTCACTCGGTCATACAGTTCATTTACTTATTCTAGATAATAGGTCTTGCAGTCAATAAGATGCATAAAGCATCCAATCAGGGTTTTTACTATTTAAGACGTACCAGAAGTCCCAGTGCACAGGGCATACTCTGGATTCCCAACCCATGTTACACGTTCACAACCGTCTCGGGAATGTAGTCTGCTCGGTAGTGTGTTTTCATCTTAAAAATGTAATTAAACACTAATGAAAATTGCACCGTGTTTCCCTGATAAGACCTACCCTGATTTTTGGAAAACTGTCCAAAATAAGCCCTATCCTGAAAATAAGCCCTGCCCCGAAAATTAGCCCTAGTGAATTCCCCAGGGGGGCATGATGGGTATAAAAGCAGGACTGTTTATATAAATCTCTGTCAATGTTAATTAAAATAAGACCAGTAGTAATATCCCCATTGAGTTAAATAAAGACAAAGAGAATATGAAAAGGAGTGGGTTAAAAAGATAATAAATTTACTCAAATGAAAATAAAGTAAAAGAAGTAAAAACCAAATACTTGCAAAAAGGTGGGGCTGATGACAGACAGTAAGGCTGAAATGTATAATCCCTCTACACATATCAGTAGTGTGAGGGATTCGGGCTTTTTTCTTCTCTCTTTGGTCTTTGTTATACTGTACATAGAGAGCGTGAGGGGGTTGGAGAAGGGAAAACGTCTTCCTATCATTTTTATAACCATCAGGTTCTCAACCCCACAATGCCCTCATCCAACCCATGGTTAGCAGTGTTCCCAGATGTCTATGAAACATATTATATATAAATCATTTTTATTATGCTTGTAGTGAAGATTTACATAAACCCAGAATAGTCATACAGCTAGTATAGCCAGGAGTCAGCACAGTAGTTGCATGCTTTTAATTACTCTTTCCTTCTTTCTTTATTAATACACTGATTATATGTAAAAGGGATTTACAGAGTTCACTTCTATCTAGTGGTTTACATTGATTGCAATGAAAGATTTGTATCCATCTGTATGAACTGGTTTTATTCAGTAGTAAATGTGTCTAAATGGTAATAGAATAAAACATATACTGAGCTGCTAGTCAAATGTTTTTGTGTTTAATTTATATACATTTTTGCTGGTTGTTTAGGAGTCGCTGTGATAAACAAGTGATTTTAATGGATACTATGTACAAAATGTTCAAGACTGAAGATTTGTCAAACACAATCAGACAGTCTGTCACTGACCGCTGTCTATTACCTTTCATGTGGAATTGTAACACTGATGCATTGAAAGAGTTTTTCAGCAAAATCATATGTCTTCTGATGAATACCCTCAAGGGTAATTTTACAAAGGTATCTTTACAGTCTGTTCATCTATACTATACGTTTTCTTTAATACTTTTACTTTTTTATATTTATTATACATAGGAAAAGAGAATTCTGGAGAATAGTATAAAATTTCAGTTGAGTGTTCCCTAAATGTTACATATCTGTTTCCAAAGGTATACCTGCTGAGATTTAAACCAGAGGTTATAGGATACTGGATACTGTGATAGTATACTGTTATGTGCAGAGTACCGCAGAAATGTATGCCCTCACATCTTCAGAAAACAATACTGAAACTGCATCAAATAGTTTCGATGACATTATTAATTGGTTTTACTATTTGGCTTGTTATTCATTATTATCTTAAACGTCTTGACCAGCTACTCTAAATTGAAAACGACTGTACATTAATGAAGTGTCATTGTTCATTCATTTTGTAAGTTTGAAACATTGTTTATTGATATTAATTTTCCAGATGTCTGAAGCAATCTTTGATACACAGCTTACAATGAAATTGTGTTATTACAAAATGCTGGAAGTTCTCTATTCTCGTCTGACAAAAGAGGATATTTTTTCCAAAGAATCCAGAATAAACCATGCATATGAAGGCTCGTCAGATGTCGAAGGAAAACAGCTTACAAAGATATTAATCAAGTAAGTTCTTAACAACATAAAGCTTGCATTTTTTGTTATGTTAGCATGTAATTCATATATGAACTAAAGGCAAATCATTTATGCATTGTCTAGCTAATATTAATTACACAGGTTCTGCTTTGCGCTCTTTTTCTCATAGAAATTATGAATGGATTTCTGTGACTGGCAGGAATTTGTAGCTATCAAATCGACCAGTTAGCGATTACATTATTTATTAGTTGTTTTGTTTTTCATATCTCTTAAATAACAGAACTTTCATAGTTTTTATATATATATATATATATATATATATATATATATATATATATATACACACACACATACATACATACATACATACATACATCCTATGACATATATATGGAGAGGTGACAGCAAATGAAGTACACATATAAATTGAAATGATACTTGACTCTCAGTTTGACTTTTTTCCCTACTCTACTTAAGATCGTGTTATGATGCATATACTGAGAACATGTCTGGGGAAACTAAGTTGCTTGAGAAAAGAAGACAATATCATTGTGCAGCATACAACTGTGCTATCGCAATTATGGCCTGCACTCAGACCGAGAGCAAATTCTACAACACATTTCTCTTCTCAGAAAAGAAAGAAAAGGTAACTTCTGATTTAAAAGAAATAATAATTAAACTGGGGAATATTTTTATGAAGTACATCTTGTATGTGATATTCTGTAAAATTGACATTGTTATGTTTAATATTTTTTTTTGTTTTAGAACCTTCTGATACTTGAAAATGTAATAGACATTAGCCGTACCTATTCATTTCCTGTTGAAGTTGAGGTAATGTTTATCAATTTTTTTTCATCTGATGCTTTCTTTGGTCTCAATCTAAATTTGTTTTCCTTTTCTTATATGGGTATTTAATGTATTTGCATGACCATGCTGTAAAAGCTGGGCACACACATTGCTTGTTTTTGTAACAATCCTATATGTTACACTTACGTTTTGTGGAATCATCATACAGTCTACTTGTGAGAAGTTTTAAATCACATTTTCTCGATGCATTTTTCATAAATGCTAATTTCAACATGTTCTAAATTAGTTTTATATGTATATTTTTAATTTATGTGAATTTTAAGAATCATTTTAATTGTTATTTCCTGTTATGTATGATGTTACCACTGTAACTGTAATCTGTTGTCTTTCCTTATAACCCACTGCTCCCTTCACAGCTCTCTTGTTTTTGTTTCTGATGAAAATCTGTAAAACTTCAATAAGTCTTTCATAATTTTTATTTGAACCTTAGGTACCAATGGAACGAAAGAGAAAGTATTTAGCTATTCGCAAAGAAGCAAGAGGGACATCAGATATGGATTCTGGTATTGAAATTTTGTATTAGTTTGAAAAATGTTAAACTACCATTTTCCTCCTTGTATAATTGTTTCATTTATATTTGCTTCCGTTTCTCATTTAAGATGAGCCCCAGTATTTATCATCCCAGTCTTACATGGCAGATAGCAGTCTGAGCGAAGAAATGAGCCAGTTTGATTTTTCTACTGGACTTCAGAGTTTTTCTTACAGTTCTCAAGACCAAATGAAATCTCACAGGAGCCCCAGACCAAAGGTCATTTTAAAAAATAGCTTCTTGTGACTTAAGTAGAAACATATCATTTCTATTTGTTTACATTAAGAAATATAATTGAATATGATTGTATATGGTTTCTAGCTGTTAATGCCTTTAAAATGTGTGAATGATGCATTTGTTATAATGCTGAAGAGTGGATAGTTCTATTATATTGAACACTATACACCTGCAGTTTTAGAAACAACAATATTGTATGTATGTATGTATAACTTCATTAGATTTGTGACACATCATATTACATGTAAAACACACAAAATAGTACCTAAAATGGTGTAAAATAAAATATCTGAAATGAATTTAATTGTTAATATAATATTATAACAGGAGCGCAGTACTGATATGCGGTCATCAGAAGATGTAATGGAGTTTGAAATGGATGAGTTGAACCAGCATGAATGTATGACAGCCATGACTGGACTGATTAAACATATGCAGAAAAATGGAATAACACCCAAGCTGGAAGAGGTATGAGATATTTGTCATAGATATAAGCTATTCTTGATGTGTATATATATCACAAAAGTCTATTTTTTCTTATTTTTCCATCCAGGGTGCTTCTCCACAAGATCTGCCTCCGTGGATGAAATTTTTGCATACAAAACTGGGAAATCCTTCCACGCCATTAAATGTCCGTCTTTTCATATCCAAACTTATTGTTAACAGTGAAGAAGTAAGTCAATGAAAATAACTTGTGCAGTGTAATAAGTCTCTTCATTATATTATAAGTGTAATAATTAAACCATTCAAGTAGTAGTGTGGGATGGTTGTTTTGGAAGTGTGAAAATTGCTCTTATGTGAATACATCTATACAAGAGCATTAATATTTATTGCCTGTTATTTCAGGTGTTCCGACCATATGCAAAGTTTTGGATTGGGCCCATATTACAATTGATTGTGTCTGGAAATAATGGTGGAGCAGGGATTCACTATATGGTGGTAGAAACAGTTGTAATCCTTCTTTCTTGGTCCAGCGTTGCTACACCGACAGTAAGTAACAGTTCAAATTTTAATAAAGTTATTTGCAAGCTTATTTAAGACTGGTTTATAGGGTGGTTATTGCAGAACTATGTCTGCATATAGATGATGGTGTTCGTGACACAATACGTTTGTTTCTCAGGGAACTGCAAAGGATGAAATTCTGGCTAACAGATTGCTTGAATTTTTGATGACACATGCGTTTCATGAAAAGAGAGCGGTGTATCGGCACAACCTAGAAATAATAAAAACTGTCCTTGAATGCTGGAAGGATTGTCTTTCCATTCCATACAAGTATGTAACTATTTCAGCATATAGCACATATCTGTCTGTTGTAGTACACAATATTTTTTCTGACGGTTTGTGGATGGGAAGTGTATAGCATGTGTGTTAGGTGGAGGTGGGGTTATAGTTACAGTAAGGGAGTGTTCTTTATACTTATTATGGGGGCGTTAATAAATATTAGGGTAAGGTCCATAGATCTAAACTCTTTGCGGGGAAGGGGATAATCTCCATTCACTAGAGTCAGGACACACACTGGAGTCAGGACACTGCAGGGATGTTGCATCAGATCTTAGCTGCCACTGCACCTGTTACTCCGAGTCCTGGAGCCGGTCCTGGGTTTGGGTTGTTTAAATATCTGACTAAGAAGTTTTTAGCACCATTGTTCAATCTGATGTACGTAAGGAAAGCTGCAAAAGACATTTTACATTTCAGTTGGTTTCGTTTTCAGATTAATATATGATGGATTTTCGGGAACAGATCCTAATAAAAAGGATAACTCTTTGGGAATTCAATTACTGGGTTTAGTCGTCGCTAATAACTTCTCTCCATTTGACCCAAAATGTGGAATTGATGATAATCGGTGAGTTGGCAGTGTCTGTTTACAAGAGACATATTCATATACCAGCAGATGATATCCACTTACAATAATTCCCTGTTTAGGTATTTTCAAGCTCTTACCAATAATCTGTCACTAATAAGATATAAAGAAGTTTACGCAGCAGCAGCTGAAGTTCTTGGTCTTGTGCTCCATTATGTTGCTGAAAAGGAAAAGGTATGTATGTTTATTAAAATAAAAAATATTGAGGTTGTCGATTTATCCATGTTGTACATAAGTCAGTACAATTAGCTTTATTTGTGAAACTTCAGACTCTCTCTACGAGTTTAATATCTAGGTTAGTTCATTTGTTAACACAGCCTGTTAATTCTGTCCTGACAGCGGTCACATGAGACCTACATGCATTTCCTGTCATATTTGTTTATTTTTGTAACACTTGTTTGATATACTTTCACATGTGGCATTATAAATTGGTATTTTAATTTGATTATAATATGAACAAGAGTAAAGCAAATGTATGGTCTTTTGGGATGGGTACAGGAGTATCAGAATGTGTCTATTCATGTATCAGTCTTCGCGTGTCGCTGTCACCTCTCATATTGGGTTTAATGTTTGCCATTGTAAAAAGATGCATAGAAAAATAGACCAGCTTTAATCAAGAACGGGCCAAACCATGTTGAATTGCAGGGGAGTTAAATTTAATTAGTCGCAATCAGTATTAGTTGAGAGATGATGTTTCCTGCACAAGTGTAATAACAGTGTAACAGTAACGCTGGTCAGTATCTGTGTGCAACATGCAACAATATAGTATTCTCCCTGCATGCAAACACTAACATTCATTTTACCACCCCTGCAATTCAACATGGTTTTACCCACTCTTGACTATAGCTGGCTGATAACCCTGTGAAGATATATTTGAGGGAGTGGAAACACTATGTAACATTTCAGGAATTGATGCTTGTGTTATAATGTGATAAAGCTAGTGGTGTATACGTTGCATGTGATATTAAATGGGTTGAAAAAAATCTCGGGGTTAAAAAATCTTTGGCTGCTCTTTCAGGTATTATTGTTTGTAGTTTAAGTATGTCGCTGTGAGCTATTACCTTAATCAGCTTTGTTTGTCAAATGTTTGTATTTATGTATGTAATTGTTTTTAAGAGCACAGATGGGCCGGTCTTTACTTATGTGGACAAAGAGTTAAAACGTCATAACTCCAGCAATAAAGAAGACAAGTTTATTATGTGTTTGAATAAAATAGTAAAGCATTTCCCACCCTTTGCTGACAGGTATAACCAACTCATATCATTTACAGTATATATTATGTGGTTTTGTTTTCTTTATTTCTTTATGCTTCAGTTATAGCTTTTCTTTCTTTAAAGGTTTATGAACGTTGTTCTCTACCTACTTCCAAAGCTACATGGTGTGCTGAAGACAATGTGCCTGGAAATCATATTGTGCAAGGCAGGGAAAACACCAGATCTCTATTTTGAGTTAAAAAGCAAGGATTTCAAACAAATCATGAGTAACCGGTAAGAGAAAAACCTGTACTATCTTAGTGACCTTTCATCTTTGAGACAGGTACAGTTACATTTGGTTTTATCTAAAGATTGCTTTTGCCATTCTTGTTGCCAATAGTTCAGACTGCAGTGTTGCCATTCCAGTCTCTATAGTGTCCTGTACAACTTTAATATCTTTCAAGCAAAGTATATATATATATATATATACCATTGCCTATTTTAAAACTTTGATATTAACAATTTATTTATTTTTTTTACTTACATTGAGGGGGATTATATAATAAACATTGCACAGAACTGTCTTTTTGGTGTCCTTTTCAGAGATGATGAACGGCAGCGAGTGTGTCTTGATATAATATACAAGATGTTATCCACACTGAAACCTGTTGAACTACGAGAACTTTTGCCAACAATTACCACGTTTAGGTCACACAATTTGCCAGGGTGTCGTGAGCGCATGTATGAAATTCTCATGTGGATATATGACAATTACAGGTAAATACATTGTTTTAACCTATTTCTTTTTCATTTTCCGTCTTATGAAATTATGTGTTTGTAGTCATTAGAATTAGGCACACTGCAATAAGATGCGCGTTTTATTCTGAAGTTTGTTGCCTTAGTAAACTGATTTAATGTACTTTTAAATCCTGTATTTAGAATTGCAGGAACGTCTCTAAATGTGAGCAGTTATTTACTATGTATTTCTCCTATCAGACCATCTGGGGGACACTGGTACAATGGGGTTGTGTAGGGCCAGATAGGAGTGGGCACTTAAACGGTTAATTTTTCTGTGAGCTGCACGCTCCTCCTCCCTGCAACCCCCGCCACAAATCAGTTTTTTTAAGTGCCCATGGAGTGAGGGCCTTGTTTTTTCAGGCTCCGTTGAGCCTTATTCTTTTTTCTTT
>JABWIB010000538.1:81411-105895 GCA_016617825.1 Platyplectrum ornatum | reverse complement strand
TTTAAGTGCCCACTCCTATCTGGCCCTACACAACCCCATTGTACCAGTGTCCCCCAGATGATCTTCAGAGAAAAAGAGTTAACGGTGAGTACCAAACTCCTATTTTTGGTTCCCAGTAGAATAATGCTTTAAACTTGTGTTGTAGCTTGGTTTTCAGTGCTACCCCAAAAATTCAGGAAATGTAAATCAAATTACCTTTCAGGGATCCAGAAAGCCAGTCTGATGTTGATTCACAAGAAGTTTTAAAGATGGCTAAAGAGACATTACTTGAGGGACTGGTTGATGAAAATGCAGAGCTTCAGTAAGTTGTATTGAACAGTTTTTTATTGTGAAATGCACCGGACTTTATTTAACTAAACCATGATAACAGTGTCCTCCAGAAAACATTAGAGACATTGATTTAACATTAAATAACACTGCTTAAAGTGTATTGACCATACATAATACCATATTAGTTCATTATTATTCTAATTATTGGCCTTTGGCATTTTGTCTTATTCCATGTTTTTTTAGGCTTATTGTCAGGAATTTCTGGAGCTCTAAACCACGGTTACCTGATGAAACAGTGGATCGTTTGTTGGCGATTTTGTGCACTTTATACTCCCCAAAGATTGAAAAGCACTTTCTAAACCTGGCTACAAACCTGCTGCTGGAAATGACAAGCAGGAGTCCAGATTATACCAGGCAAATGTTTGAACATCCACTTTCAGAGTGTAAATTTCAGGTACACACTACTAGTACACACTATTTAGCGCTGGTTGTTTATCTATATATTTCTTTGTTTATCTAAATCTCTTCTTATTTAGGATTACACTGTTGACTCCAGTTGGCGCTACCGCAGCACTGTTCTCACTCCCATGTTTGTAGAGACTCAGGCTTCTCAAAGTAGTTACAGGTCAAGAACACAAGGGTCTCTGTCAGAGATGGAAACTACTGGAGCCCAGCTAAGAGCTACCCAGCAGAACTATCAGTTCACACCCACACAAAATATTGGTTTGTTAATATGTGACTCATCTACTGTCTTTAGAGGAGTTTACTATAACTTAATCAAAGTTAAACACTTGTTGCATTTTTCTTTAAATTAGCTTAGTGTTATTATTATATAATTATTATTAATTAGTTTTAATACAAACATGATACATATAGAAACCACCTATATTTTTACTTTTTTAATGTTTCCTTTTACAGGTAACAGAAATTCATTTAACTGGTTGACTGGTAGCAGCATTGACACACTTGCAGATTTCTCTGCTGACTCCACCTCAGAGTCTGTGTCCTCCACATTACTTTTTACAACTAAGAGGAGTGAAAGGACACGAAGACGCCCATTAAAGCCTGTGGGACCTGACTTTGGATCACAGAGGCTGAGACTTCCAGAAAGTGATGCTGAAAGCAAAGGTAAGTACCGTAAAGGGTAATTTGCCTTCTGCATTTTGGCAAGTCTGAATTCATCTCAGATAAACAGTATGAAGTGAAAATAATTGTAAAATGCGATGCTTATTTAGTTTGCGGTATAAACATAATTATTTACATATACTGTATGTGTATGTATGGTTGTATAGTAAAATGTTTTAAATCAGTTCCAATTCACATGCAAATGTGGCTAGTTACTATAGTAACTGTAAGTATGACATAAATAAACAACAAGGAAAAAACGTTGATAAAACACCACCGTTATTGAGCCAAATTGTCAATGGATATTGTGCCCTAGCATTTATCTTTTTATCTTTTCATTGATGAAAATATACACATCAGCACTGGAGAGGTGAATATTCGGAGAGAGGAAGTTTTATTAAATAAACTTCCTCTCATCTCGGCTGAAGCCTCTCTGCTGTACCGACCAGAGCTGAAGCACCAATATCATTCTAGTGAGTGCCCAGCTTAACAACTAGGTCATGAGATGCACTTATTTAGTGGCCGTATCATTAGCATTTGCTACAATGGCTTTCACACTCCTAGCATCATGATTTTACTATGGTAACTGCTCCCCTCATACAGATCTGATTGTCAAAGCCTACCTTATCTGTTCCGTCAATAGCACACTAAAAATGGCAGTAGTTTGGATGCCTATAGAATGCATTTAGTAGACATGCTTATAATTGCTTTGTAATAACAAGACCTTACAAACTGCTGCAATAAAAAAGCAGATAGCTAATATGCAGGTTATATATAGCTAATTAAACAGAATTAAACTAATTTACCAGATTTCCAGTGTAATACCTGTGTACTAGAGATTTATAATGACTAGAGTATGGGAAGATAATGGCCACATCCAACACAGAGACCATCTAGGGGTACAACATTTATTACTAAGACTGACCAAATAAAAATGTTCCTAGTAACTATCACCCAATACAAACAACATAATAGTTATCAAAAGTCCAGAGGATTCCAGGAATATTTCCTGGTTGGGCATATTCCATAATAACCTTACAGGTTGAAGTACTTTTTGAGTCTGTGTCTATAGTCTGTGTAGAAAAAGCTTACAATACCCAGAAAAACACTTGTCACCCGAAAAAGAGACAGTGTATAAAAATAACCCAGATGAAATGACTTCTTGAGTGAAAGGACCTGAGCTACAAGACTGAATTGCTTCATTTTATGTCGTCTTCATCTTCACTAGTTGTTTTTCCAGTAGTATCACTTACGGTGACTGGACTGGAACCAGACTTAAGAGTTGTGACTGTTTTTTGTGGTCATGACACTTCCAGCAGGGATCTGGGTACTCATTATTCCAGGCTATCTAGGTGTGTAAAGGTTAAGGTAGGGTCCTAGTGATGTAAACACCTTTTATGTGAGGGGAGTGGACTCTTCTGTAATAATTCTGTAATATGTAATCTGTAATAAGTCAGTAATAGAAAAATTAATAAATTTTAGAATTTCAAGTATAAGAAACCATAAAAGTTTGTGCTTTATAATGATGGGGGTACTAAATTAAATTGATACAAGAGAATAAGTTTGTTTTCAATTGATGTAATAGGTCGATACAGGTCCGTTTTGGCACTCTGCTCATTTACACTGTGATTAGAGATCGCTCACATCTAGGGCAGTAAAAGATAATACATTTGGCAGCCTGTTTGGGTTCTTTTATACCATGACAGTTTCATTTGATTTTCATTATATCACTTTCTTATGTATATCATTGTGCAATTAGAGGGATTCTTGATTACATGTCATTTAAGTTCAAGGTTTGGAAGAAAGGTCATCAATCCTTAGATTGCGAAGGCGCTTCTTAAAAGACCAAGAGAAACTAAGTATCATTTATGCAAGAAAAGGTGTGGCGGAACAGAAAAAGGAAAAGGTTAGTTTTGTCTTAGAACATTTCTTTAGCTTCACTCCTTTTTTTCTCTTTATTCTTTTTTTCTATATGTTATAAACAGAAAATAAAGGAAAATTATATATTTTGTATTGTTTTTTTTTTATTATTTTTTTCAAGGCAATAAAAGTTGAACAGAAGATGAAGCAAGATGCTCAAGTAATTCTTTATAGGAGTTATCGTCATGGAGACTTGCCAGATATCCAAATAACACACAGAGCTCTTATTGCACCACTGCAAGCTCTAGCACAGGTGTCTTCTTTTTCCACTTTTATTATTCCAAATATTTCAAGTTATATAACTACCGGTAACATTTTATGCTCGCCAGTACTAGAAGCAATACTTTTCTTTTTAACCCCTGGACATATTTCATTAAAGTCTAAACCAGTGGTTCCCAAACGGTGCGCCTAGGCTCCCTGGGGTGCCGCGACACTCTCATAAAGGTGCCGCGGAATGTTTTTTTTTTTCCCCAAAGTGGTGGCACATTGCTGTTACTTTGAAGGCAATATTACTTCTTGTATCGGAGCAACACAAGATTTGATATCAATCTGAAGTATTTCTGTCTTTACCTAAAAAGTACACCTACACAATTTTAAATCAAAAACTAAAAAAAATTGTAAATAATTTTATTTTAGTGGTGCCTTGAAAAATTTTGTTGACCCTAAGGGTGCCTCAACTAAGAAAGTGGAAATCACTGGTGTAAACGGAATTATATATAATATTATTATAAATAATAATAATAATACATTTCTGTGTGTGTGTATATATATATATATATATATATATTATATATATATATATATATATATATGTTTATATATATATATATATATATATATATATATATATATATACACACACACAAACACACACACACACTGTAGTGGAATTGCATGATAGAGGCAAATACTATAGTTAATAAATGTAATCATTTCATTATTATTTATAGGATTGTACAAGATAAATCTTATGATTTACTACTATTTCATTGTAACCATACTTTACACATGTTTAGAGAGACCCAACTCTAGCAAAACAACTGTTCAGAGTTTTGTTTTCGGGGATCCTAGAGAAAATGAAGACTATGAAAAGCTCCTCTGAAATGAACGCCATTGCTTCTAAGCTGCTCGATCAGTTCAATCACTTTCTGAGCAGCACTGTGTCCTACTTCCCACCCTTCATTGCATGTGTACAGGTAGGTATAGAAGAGGAGAGTCTGACACTGGGATAAAAGGCTAATCCTACATGTAGTTAAATACAGTTAGAAATGTGATAACCAATGTGTGTTCCCTAGGGCTAGACATAGACAGGCAAGCAGAGATTGTTATTCCAAATCTGTTCCAGAATGACATAAAGGTGGCATTGGCAGATTCTGTTATGGAAGTGATTTCTCTTTGTGTAACATGGTCACTGCCATTTAACATGGCATAAATTTTACAATTATTTCCATAGAAAATAAAATGCTTTTATAATTTGTGTAATTCGTGCCGTTCATGCAGCTGTATATAATTTGTTGATCTAAAAGCATTTTCTTTTGTTCTCTGTTCCTGTAAATTTAGAAGACTTGCAACTTTTAGATGGTCCATATGATTAAATCTGTCTAAAATAAAAAAAAAGTGCATTATCAGTTAGTGTTCTGTGTATATAGTAATTCTACCAAGAATTGATAATAAATGTTGTATTGAAAATTTGGCTTAGAATTGGTATAATGTATGTATTTACCCTTGTTTGGGTATTATAACCCATATATATATATATCCTTAACTTTAGAATTGTATTCATGGTTTCAAATGATATTTTAAGGGGGTGTTAAAAGTCTGCTAGTTTTACAAAAATAATAATACAACACATACATATATATGTATTTTTTAGGATATGTCTTACCATCACGTAGAGCTCCTCAATCTGAATCCAGGCAGTGTGAGCACAAGTAGCATAGAAAGTCTGCAGCAACCACTGGGCATTCTACTGCTCGAGAAAGGTCTTCAGCAAATCTCACCACCAGAGGAACCTCCAGCAAAGAGAAAGCGAGGAAAGGCAGACCTTCCCCCAGATGTTGTCAGATGGATAAATCTTGCCAGGTAGTTTGATGCATACTACAGAAAGAACTGCTTTTTACAAGACTTAGGGGTATATTTACTAAGCAGGGAATTTGCTGGGGAATTGAAAAGTGGGGAAGTTGCCCATAGCAACCAATCAGATTCGAGCTTACATTCTCCAGTATGTATAATGAAACGGAAAGCTCGAATCTGATTGGTTGCTATGGGCAACTTCCCCACGTTTCAATTCCCCAGCAAATTCCCTGCTTAGTAAATATGCCCATTAGACCTAAATTCACTAGTTTTATTTTACATGCTGGAAAATGTGAGCTCAAATCTGGTTGCTATGGGCAACATCCCCACTTTTCAATTCCCCTGCAAACTCCCCCTTAGTGAATTTAGCCCTTCTTTTTATGTCATGTATTTGATGGCGTTTGTCATGTACTTTAAGGCTGTATCGTTCTATTGGAGACTATGATGTTCTACGAGGGATTTTTAGTGGGAAGATTGGAACAAAGAGCATTACCCAAAATGCTTTAATTGCTGAAGCGAAGTCTGACTATGCAAAAGCAGCTAAATTATATGATGAAGTAAGTACTCATCTTCCAATTGTTATTAAAACATCTACATCAATGGTTTGGTGTAAATGGAATTACCGTATATAATCGAGTATAAGCCGACCCGAATATAAGCCGAGGCTCCTAATTTCACCTATAAAAACTGGGATAACTTATTGACTCAAGTATAAGCCTCCCCCCAGTATGTATGTCTATCACCCCTGTGATAGGCTTATGTCACTCATGTCACTGATGGATCATTGCCCCCATAGGACTGCATAGACTCTGGTCTCTATGTCCAGCTTCTATAGATCTTCCCCTATATGTCTCTATTGTCCCCCTGCATGTGGAGGGTTAATATAAGCAATGTAAAGCTCCTGTGCCATGCTGTAACCTATACAGCACACTATCATGCCTGTGTCAGCTCTGTGGACTCAGTGTGGTGTATGCAGAAGTTTGAAGTTTGCTGCATGCCAGTGTTAGTACATCCCTACATCATGACACCAAAAATAAATAAAAAAAAAAATAAAAAAATTTTTTTTTTGACTCGAGTATAAGCATAAAAAATGTGCTGAAAAATTCGGCTTGTACTCGAGTATATACGGTAGATGCTATTGTTCATGATCTACTGAGGCTACAAATTACTGTATTAGTCGATTTTGCAATAATCTAAAATAATGACAATACTTTGAACTGCAAAATACAAAGGCATAAGCAGGCTGTGCATATTTCAATCTATTTTACATGTAACAGTAATCAGAAAAAATATTGTACATGTGCATAAAGTGTGTGTTATGTTACACAGTATTCATATTCAATTTTGTCTTGATCTATATTAAGAAAGCATATGCCACACTATATTACCTAAAATAAAATAAAACAGAAGCTACTTAATTGATACTGGACAAATGATCAACCCCTAAAATGATATATAGTAGTAGCAGCTGGCAAAACAAAGCATACAAATATACGCTTATAGAAGAACAAATATTTTATAGATGTGAGAAATTCTATTTACACCCCGTTCACACTGACACCTACTGCTCGGGCCGTTTAGTCAACTGCCCGGATAGTAGAGCTCAGGTTTGTTTGGCTAACCGGACCAAATGCAGGTTTTTAACCTGCTTGGTTCCGGGTAGTCTGCAATGTGAATCCAGGGTAAAAAGTGCTGTCATTGGTGTATACATTGTTACGTGGACGATGTATACATGCTCCTGTTGCACTGCCGCTGTGTGATAACTAATGGGTGCTGTATCTCCCGAAGCACAACACTAAGCTTGATCAGTAATACTCACAATATAAGCATATAGATGAATGTGTTTTACTGTAATAAAATAATTTATTTCATAATTCATTCATTTATTTTCTTATTATTATTTAAAATACATGTTTAAATAATTTGCTTATTATTTATTTTATTGATATATATTTTATTCACTNTTTTAAAATTACATTTTTTATTATTTATTTCTTATTTTTTTAATACTTTTATTTTTTTAATAATTCTTTTATTTATTTAATGTATTTATTTTTTATGACCACTTTTTAAAGCCACTCACGATGATGATCTTTCACCTAACAACCCTCAGTGTAAACAGTGTTGACATTGTTGTTTGTTAAATTCCAGAATAGTTTCAGCAGTGTGAACAGGGTTACTGACCAGGGAATTTCAGATTCAAACAAACCACCCTGGTAGAAAGAGTGAAATTTCCGGGTTGTCAGTGTGAACTCTGTATGATTTGGCTATTTTCTAGGCCTTACAGGAGAATTTTCAGGATGAGGAACCTTCTGACGCAGAGAAAGACTTCTGGGAAATTGCTTCTATGGAATGTTACAACCATCTAACAGAATGGCAGCCTCTGGAATATTGTTCTACTATTAACATTGATAGTACAAGCCCACCAGACCTTAACAAAATGTGGAGCGATACTTTTTACCAGGTATCCATCTTTGAATTTACTGTGTATAGGTTTTCTGAATGACTGTTCATGCTTTAATAATTGTAACATTGAACATATTTTCTCTAAATAGGAAAACTATCTTCCTTACATGATTCGCAGTAAAGTCAAACTCCTTCTCAATGGAAAGAATGACCAATCATTGCTAACATTTATTGATGAGGCAATGAAGGTTGAGCAAAGACGGGTTTTGATGGAAACCTTCTATAGTCAGGAGATGAGTCTTCTCTACATTTTACAAGATGATTTTGACCGGGCTAAATATTACATAAAAAATGGAATCGATGTGTTCATGCAGGTATGTTTTCTTTTACATTATGTATAAATCTTATTGTACCAGATTGTCTTACTCAGTCCCAGATACACTAAACTAAATGTTGATCTTGGATGAAAATGGTTTGCCTCTTTCTTCCTAACATTTTCAGTGGCACCAGATCAGGACACAACAGGTCCTTATCTGGTGCCACGTTAAGGAGGAGTTAAGGAGTTCTCTTTGAATCTAAAAACGAAGATATACAGAGCTTTTCATTTTAATGGGCCTGATTGTTCATTTATCTGTGTGTTTGTTTGTTTGTTTGTTTTTATTTTGCTCCCATCACTGTTCTATCATTTAACAGGTGAACTCGAGTTTGTAGAGATAAGTTCCTTTGAGACACTTCTCATGCAGATTATGTGCTGTCTCTTGTATTGAAGATAAGAATTTAATGGGATTTTCATAACTGCTTTTCTTGAGTAGACAAAATGCTGAAAAGCCTTAATACCTAAATACACACTGGGCTCAGATTTTGGAATTAGAAGCCCAATAACAGTGATCACCTTAAATTCTTAAGAAAAGCCAGGTTACAACCAAATCAAGTTTTGTATTGGAATGTATGTGTATGTATATGTATGTATATAAATCTATTTATTATAATATATATATATATATATATATATATATATATATATATATTTTTTTTTTTTTGTTTTCTTTCTTAGAACTATTCAAGTATTGATACACTGTTACAACAAAGCAGATTAACAGAGCTGCAGTCTGTCCAAGCATTGACAGAGATTCAGGATTTTATACAGTTTATCAGCACTCCTGGTATGTCATTGTTACTATTTGTCCTGTGTCTGTAATTTTTCATATTGATATATTCACTTCACAACTAGCCTTGTGACCTTACTAGTGGTTTTTGTTTGTTACACATTACAAAATCATCTTCTAAACTTTTAAGACTTCAGCTGTACCATAGGATCCCACTTCATCTCCCTATCAAACATGGTCTGAAGACTCACCATCCCTTTCACCCTGTCACCCTGCTTTTCTTTTATCTCGCTATTAGATTGTAAACTTCTTGTCATTTCTTGTTTCTTCCTATGCTGACATTTGCTGATTAACCCTAACAGCAGCAGCAGATGTCCATCATTCTTGTGATGCTGCAGGAAATACTAAACCCCCCCAAAAAAATACTAAGATTACTTTACTGAGTTACTCCCAAAACGTATTATGCAAACATTTAGACTATTAGATCGCATCAGCACCAAAATTCCTATTGATCTAATTGACACAATAAAGAATAATTATACTAGCACTTATCCTCTTGTTTCTTGAATCAGCCACAGGAGTATGTTTATCTGTAGAAAGACTAATATGTTTAAACAGTAATAAACTCCCCTATCCCTTTCCTAGAGAAATAAATAATAGAATTGCAGTTTACATTTTTGTATAATTCAGATTTTTAGTAAACTATAGATGCCATGGCAAATCTGTTACATTCTCACTTACTGGTTTTAGGAAATGTATCATCTTTGCCCTCACTTAAACGACTGATCTACCTTTGGATGAGTAGATATCCAGATGATAAAATGGACCCTATGAACATCTGGGATGACATAATAGCTAACAGGTATAATTGATTTATACAGTGCAATAAATGCTGTGGATGAAATGTCTACGTTTTTCTTGCTGTGTTAAAACACAAGTGTTTTTTTTTATACTAAGATGCTTCTTCCTTGACAAAATACAAGAAAAGCTTCCCAGTCAGCTGGTTGATGAAAGTATGGAAATAGACAGTGTGGCTGATGAGCGAGAGCTGGTTGGAGTGGATAAACAGGAGGATGTTAACTTTCTCATCAAAAAATGCAAATTTGTTATGAAAATGAAGATGGTTGAAGGTGCCAGAAACCAGGTAATGACATTGCATGATTCAAAGGAAACTTAATAGTAACTACAATGATTTATTTTTCTTTCAGTATTGTGATTCTCGTATTGTACTAACCTCATTCCTTAATCATATTGCCCAGCCACTCAATTCTTTTATTAATTTTTTTTACATTACATCTTTTTGTAAATATTCTGTCACTACTTTTATTTTCTGTAGCGCAACTTCTCTGTTGCCATGAAACTTCTAAAAGAGCTCCATCGAGAATCTAAAAGCAATGACGAGTGGCTGGTGAAATGGATTCACAGCTACTGTCGTTTCAGTCACAGTCGCAGCCAGGACCTAAGTTGTCCAGAACAAATACTGACTGTATTAAAAACAATTCCATTACTAGGTAAGTCATCTTTAAGGAACTTACAATATTCATCTTGGGTTTTCTATAAAAGTAGTTCTAAGGTGTGACTTTCTTAAAAATGTATTGAATTAACATTTCACTGCAAATGGTTGAGAGATAATCAAATCACAGCTACTCAGCTAATGTCTGGATGTGCTCTTTAATAGGTGCAAAACTGATTTGCTTTGCTAATTTATATTTTTTTCATCTATCAGAGGAGAGCAATCCTGAATATTTAACCAGAAATCCCCGGGCGTTCAGATATCAGAACGTGTTACTTGGAGCAACATACAGAATCATGGCCGATGCAATCTGCAAAGAGCCCGACAGTCTGGACAGGATTGATGAATCAAAGACTAGAACAGTCATACAACTTGCAGAGTCAGCAGAAGATGTAAGCGTCAACATGTCAAACACATACATCCTTAATATTAATATATTTTACTGTTCCAGCATAAACTGCAGTTTCAAATAGTTTTGCCATGTTGTTCATTTTTATCCGGTTTTTTTGTACTCTGACTCTCAAACAGTTGGTAACATTGTCCAGGTCTTTTTGCTCTCCAGAACAGCCTTCTACATTCTACCTGACTTTTCTTTCCATTATTTGTTATTGTTATTGTATTTGACTGCAGGTGGCATTAGGGCTATATAGGAAATCCATGCTTTACTTGTCAACTGCTGCCAGGAAAGCCTCAGAAGAACAGCAGTCCCGCTCAGAAGATTGGACGGACAACAAAGGAGTCATTAAAGCTTACATGACCTTGGTGGATTTCTGTGACACCCATCTTCATAAAGTGGAAGATAATTCAGCAGGTACTGGTAAATATAATGGTTTAATCATATGTTACTGTGTCTCTCTTGAAAATTATCTCTTAATGCCATCGGGGGGACACAGATTCTGATTCTTAGATGAGGTGTCCTTTCTTTGTTCCTCATTTTTCTGAATTTTAAGAATTTTCATTTCACTGTGTCTGTTGCAGCACGATTAGAGCAGGTATTGCAGCTGCAGTAAAAGCTCTCTTGACACAGCGGCACTAATGGAAGCTGAGGGGGAAGTGCAGGTACAGGACTTTCTGACTATGTGTTCCCCAGGTGCAGGACTTTTCTTCTGGTGGCTTTGGGTGACAGATCATGTTCCTAGTATGCCCCCTGTGTTCTGTTAGCTTGGTCTTTTTCAGGAAGTCCGCTGTTCTCGGAAAGGCCATCCATATATTTCCAGATTATGGGTCAAACGTCTCTTCTAGAAATTTTCAGTGTTTCGTTTATATTTCTCTTTATTTCATATTCTACATTTTCAAGCTTTTCTGACTGTAACATTCTCCTTTCTGCATAGCTGGGTAGTGCACAGATATTAAGAGCATGGGGGTCATTAAGACCAATCTCAAAGCTTGTAATACATTTGTATCTCAGATTATGGCATGCATATATTTGTGGACGAGGAAAGGTTGTCACTTTTCGTCTTTTCAGGAAATTGGCCTCGGATCTCTCAAGTTTCAGTCCTTTTGGACTTTTTCCAGAACGTCAAACGTTTTTTTTTGACGGGATGCTTCACCAGTGGAATTTGGACCTCTTTCTTGGAAGGTTGCTCTTCTTTTGGCGTCTGCCTCTACCAGAAAAGTTATCCTGTGATCTACTTACCTTGTCAGCAAATATCAGCATATTGTTCTTCTGGCCTTCTAGGGTCGGTCCTGATTTGTTTCTTCTCAGAGGGGCTGTGAGAATCTTCACACTTTAGATGTAGTTATGTCTCTGTGCATATATATTGATAGATTGGCAAAAAATAGGAAATCTTGGTCCTTTTATTATGCCAATAAGTGTTGCTGGCTTGCTACACAGCAGTCGATACTCAGATGGTTTTGCTACAATTCAACAGACTTACAGTGATGTATGTCATCCAGTTCCATTCGGTCTCTTGGCCCATTTCACCAGATAAGTCTGTTTTCCAAGGTGGCTGGTAGGGATGCCTGGGTTTAGCAGGTACTTTGTCCTACATTCACACCTTCACAAAATGTAATATGTTTCAGGTCTTCCAAGAACGCATCTGGACACATATGAGCCACTGAGCGTTTCTTCCCATAGGAGCACTTTGATATATTACCCAAACTCTGTGTTCCCCAGAAAGAAGTTTATGGGTTTCATCGCTACACACTGCTCAGTGTGTCTTTGTGTTGTAGTGTGCTTCTCTGTCAGCTGTCAGCAGATTATTAACTATCTAGTACCCCCTCCACACACCTTGACCAACTACCCCTACTTGCTGTGTCCCCCAGATGTTCACAGAGAGAGGTTTATCAAAGACTAACACTAACTCTGTCATTGCACTGGGTACCACAACATGATACCATGGGATATCATAGGTGGAAATTGGAGTCAGGAATATTTTATAATATTTTTTTTCTAATGTTTAGTTTTTGTTTACATTTAGCATCTGTCGGTATTGGGCCACTCAGGGTGCCTATATATACAATAAATATCGAACATGTTTTCGATTGGTGACAAGCTCCACCAGGAGGCATAGTTTGTAACCACATTGACTTATTTATGGTCCTCCCCTGATGATTAATTAATGAGCAAATACACGTCTTATAAAGAAATTCTACCATACCATAACAACTCTCTATCTTATTTCCTTATTAGAATAACTAATTAACAGAGTGTGAATGTGAATAGAGGAACGCTACCTCCAATAGGTGACACTAGAAATTTTGCTAATTTCCCTAGATTGGTATCCTTCAGTGTCCCCCCCAATGGAGTAAATTGGATTTTTGTTGCTCACTGTAAAATCCATTACTCTTAATATTGTATGTAAATGTTTTCTTTATATATTTATGCCCTCTGATTCAGGTCTTGGTTAGACAAAACTGGTTGGTGTCCTACATGGTAGGGGCATATTAGGGGATGATTTTGCCAGAGACACTTTTCAGCTTAAAGTGCCCCGACTCCAATCCTTACTATACATCATGGTATTATGTATCTTATGAATGCCTCTCAGTGGATTAAGAGTATTTTTACGGTGACTAACAAAAGTCCATTTTCTTATGTTCCTCTAATATCCCTCCTTCGACTTTTCGTTAGTGTTGGAACCAAAGGACTGCAAGACATTTCCTGAAGTCATTGTGGATCACATGATTAAAGCTTTAAAACTGGGATCCAAGGAAGCACAGCTTAAATTTCCAAGACTTCTTCAGATAGTTGAACAGTTCTCTTCTGAAACTTTGGACTTAATGACTAGAGAGGTGAGTATGAGTTTAATGTTGAAAATGCAATAAGGTAAGTTTATAATGTTATGAAATCTGAATGAACGAATTATGTGTTTAAAAAAGTAGCAAAAACCACCCAGAGTATTTAACAATAAAAACATACTTTTGTTATGTACTATGGAAGACCAAGTTTTTCATTTCGTATGTAATTTTTATGTTCTGTATGTATTAAATTGCTTAATATCAAACTTATATCTTTATTTCTTCAGATTAGCGCCATTCCTTGCTGGCAGTTTATTGGCTGGATCAGTCAGATGATGGCACTGCTTGATAAAAAGGAATCTGTTGCAGTGCAGTTTATTATAGCAGAAATTGCAGACCATTACCCTCAGGCTCTTGTGTATCCTTTCATGATCAGTGGAAAGAATTATAGCTTTCCAGATACAATTGATGGCCACAGAAATAAAATGTTCGTGGAAAGGTAATCAAACGTCTTTTACTTAGTCCTTTAAAACATTGCTTTTATTTCCTTAGGAATAAGCATTTAGGGCTGGATTCTACTATTATTGCATTGAGAATTTGCATCTTTTTATATGCGCCTCTATGGGGTAAGAATGAAAAGCGCTATGTGAATATGATGTGAGCTTTTATTTTGTTTCTTTTGGCACAATTTGTTTACTATTTTATTCATAATTTTTTTCCAAATATAAACACAATTGATAAAACAAAATAAAATAACAATCTATGTTTAGTCGGTGCAAATTTAATGCATGCTTTTGTCTTTATAGAATTCAAAGTAAGCTGGATAAAAATCGGTTGGTTCAAGATTTTATTACAGCCCTGGGACAGTTGTCCAGTCCTGATTTGATGCTTCAGGTAAAACCAGTAAAACTGAAACAGCCCGATCATTACTTTTTTGGCATACTCCTTATATGACCATTTATTTGTGCAAATTCCTCAACTTTCTAACTTCTAACATTCTAATGTTTGGGGGAAAAGGACTTGTTTACAAAATATATTATATTGGGGTTTTTTTTTGTTTAGGATTGGAAAAAAGAAGTCTTCAATGAATTATCTAAAGAAAACACAGATAAGAATAAAATTAAACAGATGTATAAAGAGATGTATGCTAATCTTGGAAATGCAAATGATCCTTCTTTTGGGTCATTCAGGAAGAGATTTGCACAGGTATGTATTTATAATGAAATATGTTTACATTATATTGTAATAAAAATATCCACAATGTTATAGAAAATAGTTGTTTTTTTTTCTTTTTTTATTCAAAATAAAGATGTTTAAATGTCCATGTTTTATGCATGTTAAGAATTACTTTGTTCCACTTAGCAGATCACACTGTTCCTATTGGTTCAGAGCAACTCTTTCTCTGAACGGATTTATCTGGTCTTGGAATCTAGGAAAACTAGCACCCATCCAAGTCCCATCCTTAGCAGTATAGACATTTGGTAGTTTTATAGAAATGAGCATTTATGATTACGTTGTCTTATAGTTTTGTTTTTTTTAGAGAGATGTCTCAGAAAAGATTGTCCTATGGGAGCTGTGGGAATGTGAAATAAGTGACATTTCTCTTCTAGGCCATCTGGGGGACACTGAATCTTGGGTTGGTGCTGGTGTTGTGGAGCTGGGCACTAGGTGTTTCAAAAACTACTTCGGGAGAAGCTCCTACCTCACTAATCCCCCTTTCCCCTTCCCTTGCCTGCATTGCTTCCTAGTGTCCATCAGAGTTGGGAGAAAACAAGATTTATTCACTCACCATTAAATCTATTTATTTTCTTAAATCTATAACTGCACACCCACCCTTATACTCAGTAGGGTTGTAGGTTAACTTTTTAGTTTTTTAACCGCCTAGTGCCCAGCTCCACAGCATCAGCACCAACCCAAGTTTGCATTTTCCTCCATATGTCCCTGAGAGAAACAGATTTAATGCTCTTGTTATTTTGGTGTAGAAATAAAATGTGAAATACAATTATTCCCAACTTGTTTCACAAACACTAAAGCCTATAAGGGAATTCTTTTTTGAGCTTGTACGTAGCAGGGACGCCACTGCCTCTACCTACTCCTACAGTATGTACAGTATATCAGGTCCTGGCTGTTTGTGCAGGTAAATGAAAATCACATTAAATGTCACATTAAATGAACCAGGACCAGGCTATGTGTGTGCTTCATCCTTTGAATATTGTCAGCATGTTGTGATGTCTCTGATAACACAGGACACTTTTCATATCCTCCAGGATGCATGTAGATGAGGTGTCTTATAAAATATAAGAACTACATTGTGTGCAAACAATCTTACATTGTGTATATTTTATATCCTATTATTTTAGACATATGCAAAGGACATTGAGAAATTTTGTGGAAAAGATGGTTCGCAACTTAGTCAAATGGAAGCTAAAAAATTCAATAAGTCATTTGGTGAATTAGTGACAAAAATACAAAGTAAACTGAACAAGGAACCGGGAAACTTAAAGGAATATTCCCCTTGGATGAGCGCGTTTAAACCTCAGTTATCCAGAGATGAATTAGAAATCCCTGGTCAGTAATTTTAACAGATTTTAGTTAAACAACAATAATATATATATGATTTTGGACACTTTGTTATATAAGATTTTGACAGTCGTGTTTTGACTCCCCTTCCCCACCAGGTCAGTACGATGGCAAAATAAAGCCTATGCCGGAATATCATGTGAAGATATCTGGATTTGATGAACGGGTATATTGTCAATGGATTCTGTACTATGACAGTTCAAGTTTCTTATTGGTCTTAATTTATTAAGTCCTTATTAACCTTTATAAATGGTATTATAGAGAAAAGAAAAGGTCTGAATAAGGTTTAAACTAATGAACAGTAAAATAAGGCTACGTGACGGATATTTCTAGAATCTAATGTTTTCAAAAACCATAAGGAGAAACAAGCATGACATTTTAGATTCATTTATTACATGCTATTTAACCGCTACTGCTTAGATATGTATGAATCTTACACTCAGACGTACATATAGTCATACAAAGATGTTGTCAGTAAGTCCTTAGAATATATCTTGATTGAAGTTTTAAGCATTGTTAGTGGAGTTATTCTCAGAGTGGTGATGGACCCACTTATTCATGCTTACAGCACCTGCACTGGTGCCCTCATACCAACCTCTCTTGTCATATATAGGGCAATGATTCCAACCTGTCTTTCTAAATCTGTATTACATTTGGTCGCCAAATTTAATGGCAGTAAGTTAGAGCTTCACACTGAGGTTGCCCAGCATGGAAGGTGTGCTGCCGCACCCTACTACTGCTCTACTATGGATAANACTGATGTGTCTGAGACATCTGGAGATTCTCATCTAGGGACTGTAATAGAAGAAAAAAGTTTAGCAATGGATTAAAATGACTGCAGGTCGACATCTCTGCCTCAGTCTGTGTGTTGTTTGTTGATAGATATAGAGATATATTTATATTTATGTTGCTTTCCTGCTTATGATAGGTGCAAGTGATGTCTTCCATAANAAGACCCAAGCGCATTGTTATCAGAGGAAATGATGAGCGAGATCATGCGTTTCTAGTTAAAGGAGGAGAAGATTTACGACAGGACCAACGAATCGAACAACTTTTTAACATCATGAATATCATCCTCTCACGTGATGCTGCTTGTAGCCAGAGAGGAATGCAAATAAAGACCTACCAAGTTATACCCATGACAACCCGGTATATGAGATTGTATATGACATGTCTTAATCTGAGGCAGTGGAAATTTTTTTTTTTAATTTGTTCTTGTTTTTCTTTTGTTCAGCATAGGAATGATCGAGTGGCTGGAAAACACTTGCACGTTAAAGGACTTTATTAAAAAAGCTATGACTGAAAAGGAAAAAGACGAATTTCATGGGTAGTATACACTGCATATTTATTAAAACAGACCAGGGATTCACTTTTTTTTTATTGCTAAGGAGGATCCTCATGGTGGGGTGATTGAAATTAATTGTAGCAAAACTATTTAGCAATTCTCTACAAGAACAGAGAACATGGCAAAAGCAACGTNTAAAAACCACATGTATGAGATAATCATACCATTCATTAACTGAACGGTAAATGTAGGCACTCTTCAGTCACGTGCGGTTATACATGTTATAAAGGACAATGACGTTTTACTTTTACTATTAAGAGACACTGCCAATACCATTGGGTATAATAGGTGGAGTCCGGGCACTACATCTGAAAGTGATTTTTGTCTAACCAAGCCCCAAAACAGGGCAGACAGAAATATAGAAATACCAAAGAAAAATAAAAATCCTGTTCTATAGACAGACACAATCCCATGAGGGGTTGTCATATGTCCTATTTTGTAATCAGAGCTGTAAGTGGGTGGTGTACAGTGCTTTTATATAAACTGATTTAATAGAAAAACTAGAAATCTCCAACACTGGTTGAAATAAATGAAACATTACATACTAATTCAAATATGTTGCTTGGCATAGGATGTAATTTTAAGATGCCTGTCCTAGAGACCTTTCATTCCCTTAGCTATTTAGAGACAGATTATTAACTACACCTTTTAATGACATTATATTTTAATAAATGTATGTAAGAGTAATACATTTTTATTATTTGCAGAAAAAAAGACCCTTTAAGCCATTATACAACCTGGCTTCGCAAGGAAGGGCGAAGTGACCTAAAAATGCTATCGTATATTAATATGTATATGTAAGTAGATATTTCTGATTATTGTATTACATTGTAGCTTTTACATACTAATATTGAATTTTCTTAAAGAAATGAATCTGCAGTTATCTGTCCACTAAGCTTATAATCTGCTCTTGAGCTAGCACGGTGTGTATGCATGTGCAAGTAATGTATGTCCTCTGAATGGATGGAGATGAGCGGGGAGANGTAGGGAGCAGAGGAAGNGGACAGAGCTTTGTACNTGGTGGTGAGGAGTTTGAAGAGAATTCTGAAGGGGATAGGAAGTCAGTGTAGAGATTGGCATAGCGGGGAAGTGGAGGTGGTGTGACGGGTCAGGAAGATGAGTCTAGCTGCTGCGTTAAGTATGGATTGTATGGAGATTGGTGTGTTGTTGTGAGGACACAGAGAAGTATGTTACAGTAATGTAGACGTGAGAGTGAATGGTAGGTCAGTGACGTGTGTTGGGAATGTGTTTACTTCCGCTTTGGCAACACAATGTAGAAATGTTTTCTTTACCTTTTAACTTGTTTATATTGAGTTAATTCTGTCTACTTATCGTGTTCAGGCATAAACACTATGCTATGTAAACCCATGCTGAACGAACAGATGAGGAATAGATGGAAGAAACCAAAGTATAATATGTTGGATTTATTATGAGCTTTGTACCTAATCTGCTATTGCAGNGAACCCAGCAAATTATTCAATGTGGTCCATAGCACAAATATATTTACTCCATAAAGATAGCATTATTCCATATATATTAGTTACTACTCTTAATAAGACGTGTCCAGCACAGTTGTTATGCATTCTGTTTAAAACATGTATACAAGATCAGTACATCTGGGGGGGCCTTCTGTATCAGTGTTTCACTCTTCAATTCACATGTGTTGTTCTTTGTATGGGGGTAGATGCTTGGGGGTCTACGGACAATTCGTTTGACTTTTTGCTTGGTTTGTGCTTTGACATGNTTTGGGACATTATACAGATATATATGCCTTTCCTAATCATGTCTAATCAACTGAATTTACTAAGCAGGGAGTTTGCAGGGGAATTGAAAAGTGGGGATGTTGCCCGTAGCAGCCAATCAGATTCAAGCTCTCAGTTTAATTTTACATACTGGAAAATGTGAGCTTGAATCTGATTGGTTGCTATGGGCAACATCCCCACTTTTCAATTCCAATGCAAGCTCCCCGCTTAGTGAATTTAGGCCATGGACTCCAATTTACATGTAGGAACATCTCAAGGATGATCATTAGAATATGGTTTTAGCAACTAAACCATGGTCATTTGTATTGCATGTAGAAATTATTGGTGAGATTGTTTGTGGCTGTTTAAAATTAATGTATAAATGTCTTATTTTTATACATAGTAATGCTAAGCATACGTCGGCAGTCCAGTCATTCAGGGAAAGAGAAGCTCTTATTCCTGGAGACCTATTAAGGTGAGTAGACATTATATAACCATATCTTTACATATTACATAACCATTGAACTTTAAGAAACTCAAAATAACTTTTTTTCAAAATAACTTTTTTTCTAAGTTGTATAGGTGCCATTTTGTCATTTCTGCTTGTGTTTACTTATATATTATAGATACCCTTTTTGTAATCAATCTAAATGCATGTTATACATTGTGTTTCTCCTAATGGCATTCCCCTGTGATAACATGTCCACTATGAGATGTGTATAATCACTTAGGAAGCTAATGTTCACACATACAGAGACTTGCTGGTCCTTTGTTCTTCACTGACCTCCTAAAACTGAGGAGAGGCACTTTCTAGACAGCATTTTACTCTATACAGTGTTCAGCAGGTGGTCGCCAGTACAAGATACCCCTAGATACCCCTTCTTTTATTCCATANATTTATTATGATTATATATGTTTTAAACCTAATTTACTCAAAGCTCATAGACATATGCTCGCTGACTTCTGTCCAACACTTAAAAGGGATGTTCCCAAGGGCAAAACACAGTAGACAATGTGTATATTACTGTGCCTGTCTTGTCAATAAAACAAATATTGAAAACTTGTTGTGCGTCACACAGAATCATTGTGTGATAGAACTACTCTAAAACATGATTTCATTTAGAACAGAAAACACTATCCAATGCACTTATATAAACTCTGGCATCCCATCCTATGTGTGTTTATGGACCGTATATCTAAGCCATTCTCAGAGACCCCTCTAAGTTATTAATGTGTCTTCTGCTTATCCTTTGGTAAGTAGTCTGAGCTTTGCGATTGAAATGTGTGATATTTTGCAGGAGAGGCTTTGTCAGGATGAGCACATCACCTGAGGCGTTCCTAGCTCTGCGCTCCTACTTTGTCCGCTCACATGCTCTGCTCTGTATAAGCCATTGGATTCTTGGCATTGGTGATCGACATCTGAGCAACTTTATGGTCAATATGGAGACTGGTGGAATGATAGGCATTGACTTTGGTCATGCGTTTGGCACTGCTACACAGGTAAAACCTTAGCCATAAAAATGAGTTATGTAATTCCAAAACAAGTGTTACCAATACAGGCAGATTAAGTGTGTCATGCCATTTGATCACTGAACATTATAAATACAATGTAAATAAATAGATATGGGTTTAGGCNGATACTTATCAAGAGGGTTGTCCCTATCATCATCTTGGAAATTTGCAATAATAGATTCTACATAAAATTTAACTCGAAAGAAAGCAATTAGAAATGCCCCCAAGATTTTGTTAGTTAGACAAGCTTCTGAGAAAGGCGTTTGGTGGGGGTATTTAATATTGAGTATATATTGGTAACGCCTCCCAATCACCATATTGAGAAGGGGAGGAAGCCACGCCTACATGTAAGTATACCTTGCGGGTAAAATGGTAAATAGTAATATAGGGATTTAAATTAAAGTTGTGCTGCAATATACAGTATATATGTTTCCAAATGGGCCAAATGTGTGAAATCATGAAATATATGCCCACTTCTAGGATATTTACTTGCTCTCTGTTATTAAATACATCTCTTTCAGGCCATTTGTCAACACAAAGGTGCAACATAGATGCCAAATGTTCTGCTTTTATTTATGAGGTATTACTCTAAATCCCATTAAAAGCACATGACTCAAATGAANGTATTTATATGAAACTAGTAGTGGTGCATTTGTTGTTCTTCATTATGAAAAAGTAAAATCTGCTGTTGTGGAGATTATAAAGATCAAATGAAAGTGTTGTTTTTTCTGATTTGTGTTTTTCTTTATAAAGATTATAAAGATCAAATGAAAGTGTTGTTTTTTCTGATTTGTGTGTTTTACTATACAGACTGATACAGATGTCACAGCTATTTTCTTTCTTCCCCCAGTTTTTGACTGTGCCAGAATTAATGCCTTTCCGCCTCACCCGTCAAATAATAAATCTGATGTTACCCCTTAAGGAAACTGGCTTGTTTAATTCTGTGATGATACATGCNTTACGGGCCTATCGGAGAGATCCTGGCCTTCTCATCACTACAATGGATGTGTTTGTTAAAGAGCCTTCACTGGATTGGAAGGTAAAAGGTTAATGCGCTCAAAATACATATGTTGTTTCAAATATTCTTAGGACACTTATTCTGTTTATACATTTATATTTGCTGCAAACTGAAAATGACATCCCACTGCATGGGGAGGTAAATGTCATCTATTGCAATCAGTATTAGAGTTGAGAGATGATGTTTCTTAGTCCAAGTGTAATAACAGTGTAACAGTAACGCTGGTCAGTATCTGTGTGCAATAAGCAAAGAATAGTATTCTCTCTACATGCAAAGAATAACTTTCATTTTGCTTCCCCTGAATTTCAACATGGTTTTGCCCAGGTATAACTTTCCTCTTATTTTCAAGTATGGATCTGGGCCTAAATTCACTAAGCGGAGAGTTTGCTGGTGAATTTGAAAGGTGGTGAAGTTGCCCATAGCAACCAATCAGATTCAAGCTCTCAGTTTCATTTTGCATACTGGAGAATGTGAGCTCGAATCTGATTGGTTGCTATGGGCAACTTCACCACCTTTCAAATTCACCAGCAAACTCTCCGCTTAGTGAATTTAGGCCCTGGTCCACTATTTGTTATGGCCACTTGATCTTCATACTTTTTATCAGAAGTGTTTGCCATGTGGTAACTGATTTATTTATCCAGGCTGCATTTGTGTGAGCCATTGGCTGCTAATCTAAAGCATTCTTATCATAATATTTCTGTCCTTCTGTTTTGTACTTTGACCTGTTATTATGCGTCACATTATTTGGAAGCATGTCTGGGACCAGCAGCCGATGGGGTGTTGATTCAGGGAAGTTATTCTGGAGGCTTTAATGGGTGTCTCTGGGTGTGTTCACCTCTAAGATTTAATAAACACATAATATATGAGCCAGTGAAACGACAATTATTATTTAGAGTTAGGAGCACTCCAGCAGAAAAAATAAACTGTGCAAATGTGTGCAGCTGATGTTTCTGCATTTTATGTTCCAGCTAGAAAGACATGTTATTTAGCAGTTCTACTAAAGCATCTTTTCTTATTCATTTTTCTGTTGTTCTATAACCTTGGCTATACCAGCATTTCCTATTGTTATCCTTTAAGAAATAAAAGTGTAATAAAAGATTCAATTTCATTAATCATTCACTATTATTGTCTAATCTCTCTCCAAAGAGTGTTGTTTCTTAATAATCTATTACCACAAATGGAATATATTACTAAATTTAACCTTCTAAGTAACTTCTCACTCTGACATTGAGGTGGATTTACATTTTATTATTATTTGGATAAGGTTCATATGTTCTCTTCCATTGCTACTATGCACTCAGAATCTGCAGGCAGATCAGATGAAGAAGGAAGGAGACTGGCAGAAGGACTATAACACTGCGTCACAGGTCTGGTATCCGAAGCAGAAAATCAATTGTGCAAAAAGCAAGTTATCTGGTGCAAATTCAGCAGCAATCACATGGTAAGACTTATAGTGGATGTATCCCCATCATTACTTAGTTACAGTGTTTCTATTTGTATATATTTCACTTGTCTTCTCTAGCACCTTGGGGGTATACATGTAGTCAAAGTGGAAATTGTTGGTTCAGTAGAAAGGGGTATATCTCTGAGCAGGACTGGACAGGTCATCTGGCACTTCGGGCAAATGCCACAAGGGCCTCTGGTGGAATGAGCTGCTGAATCATCTCTCACCCCTCAGTCACCCTGTTGCTGCTTTAGTTTGGTTATATTATGTTAGATCACTAAAACAAACCAAAGTATTTAATAGATAAAGAAAAAAGGAGAAATTATTTACATTTAATGTTTGTTTTTTTATTTGTTACAGTGAAGAACTGCGACTTGGCCATGAAAAGACAAAGTCATACAAGCAGTTCCTAGATGTGGCCCGTGGAAATAAGGAGCATAACATAAGGGCGAAAGAACCAGACAATGGACTTTCTGAGGAGACACAAGTACAATGTCTTATAGATCAGGCTACAGATCCCAATATCCTTGGCAGAGTGTGGGAAGGCTGGGAGCCTTGGATGTGATTAGGTAAATATAGTTAGTTGCTAATGATTTTCTATATAAACAATGTTGTGACAGTTAATAAGTCATGTATAATAAGGGAGACTGAAAGGCTGATTACCATTAATTCATGGTTTGATATAAAGTTTATTAGAGCCATATTTTTTACTGTCTTTTTTTTTTTTATATTGTTTACCTAATTTTCTCTACTATTGGTGTCAAAGCATGGCAGTTTATATAATAATAAATGAATGAAACAAATATTACATTTGTGTGATTTGTTTACAAATAATATCCATCATACATTATACATCAGTTTTAGCCAGGGGATTATCAATCAACTTATTTTGATCAAAATTTATTAATGGGAATGAAAGATGTGTAACCCAAAATCTGGTCGTGCATATAAAGGACTTTGTACAAGGCAAATATATACCGTAATTGCCGGCGTATAAGGCGACTGGGCGTATAAGACGACCCCCCAACATTTCCACTCAAAATATAGATTTTGTTATATACTCGCCGTATAAGACTAGGTAAAGGTAAAAGAACGTCNGATTTNATTTCANCAGTACCTGTCATTGTCACCATTGTACAGCTGCCTCTATGGGCAACTATGTCTATTCCAACCAGTGGGTACATTTTTTGAGTAGGAGTAAAAATACTCCTCAAAGCATTTTAAAGGAGTATTTATTGCTTATACTGTCCATT
>JABWIB010000538.1:16404-29917 GCA_016617825.1 Platyplectrum ornatum | reverse complement strand
TTGCCCATGAGAGAAGTCATGAGAGTGAAAAGCTGAATCTGGCCCTATGTGTTCGTGCATCCTTGGAGCTCAGCTGCCACTACTGAAGGAGCCTCTATCTCAGCAGAAGCGGAGGTCTAGATCCAGCTCATCATACTAAACCATCACAAATGGGGATACATGTGCTATTAGTTTAACAAATAACACTGGCAATCTCTCCAACTCAACCACGTGTGTAATATGGCTTTAACTATGAGTTTTTCTATCTAACCCACTTTTCGGTTATATTATTTATCCACTAATATGTAACGTTCTCTATGTCCATATTGGTGAACCGGTGACACTCCAGATGTTGTCAAAACTAGTCCCATCATGCTTTTCCAAGAGCCTGCTACTTAACATACTTTAAGTTAAACCATAAGTTTTTCTGCTCTTCTTCCTAAAAGTTCCTTAAGACAGCTGGGAGCATGAAGGCTGGCATAGTCTTTCACCTGTCTCAGGCCAGATGACGAGTCTTCTTCCTTACATCTAGCACATGCTCTCCAGGTTTACCTTCACATGATGCTTACCCCGCTCTCCAGAGCACATACAGCTATGCTTTAAAGTATAAAAAAAAAAAGTGCCATCAAGAATTTAAAGGAGCAAAGGCAGACACATGCCCCCTCTTCTCTGTTCACATCTGCCTCTGTCTTCAGTGGGAGAAATTGACAATCATATCTTAGGAGTTTGGGGTTCCTTCATGCTCGCCCCTTGCAGTAGATACACATGCAGTGTACCCAGAGCACTGCCACTGTCAAGGATTTTAAAAATAGCCACTTCACTAGAACATTGTTGCCTAAGGTATGTACAATCAAAGGGTGAAAAAACAGGACCTGTTATAGACTCCCACACGATGACTCCCACACAGAGCGAGGAAGTTGGGTAAATTTCCTGGAAGCGCCCATGCATGCTCTAGATGTTTGTATGAGGAATTCGTAGCGCACGGAACAATGTTGACTCAATACGGTTGTAACAGGAAAATAAATGTCACCTAAAGGTCTTAACTGCTTGGGCCTGCTTTCACCTAGTGTTAATATAACATAATCAAACTGAAATCACATCTGCATGTGTATTTTAAATCTTCAGAGATGGGAATTTACTCCATGGGATTACATCTATCAGTATCAGCAAGGTCCAAATGGTAAAATATGCTGACTATACAAATATTGAAGTTGTGGGAGTTAAATAAAAAAAATGTTGAATAATTACACTTTATTTTTATTAAATTAATTAACTTAGTGATCTACTTGATGTGCTTGAAAGTACATTCATCGTCACAAGCACCCCCTATACTTGGTATAAACAGCTGGGAGGTAATTAAAGTCTGGAACATTAAATTGCTCTGGATTAATGAAAACAGCTGCTTGGTCATTAATATTTTGTCTCTTTCATGGGAAATTCTTTAAGTATAAAAATATGTTCTAGCTGAAAGTAAAAGAGTCTATTAAAAAGATCTGGGTCTATTTTTCTGCAAATTTTCTATAACAAAAAAAAAAAGAAAACCCAAAACTGAAAATGATTGTTACAAGGACAATCATTCATTTTGCAATGGTCATTTCATCATCCCCACTAAATGTCCCTGCAATAGGTAGGCTATGGATGTGATTAGAGTTGAGTAATGTATGGGATTCTCCCCACTCTTCAACCTGCTTTTTGCTTCTTCACAAACCAAACTTTCTATTTTGACATGTCTTCCAACACTGTAATGCTTATATCAGAGTTATCTGGCAGCATGTATTAGCATTATTAGCAATTAATGTATCTGGGAATTACAGCTGGAGACAATCTTACCAATATAATCCTTTCTAAATAATCATACTATTATGCTATTACCTGACACTTCCCCTGTGAATAATATCAGCTCCCATTCTACAAGTTTTTCATTTCTCTTCTGTCACCAGTAATGGTCTCAATGTATTGGAATGCTTCCTTTTTATGCTAGATTTTTTGGAACATATAAGATCCTTCGCTGTCTTGAGTTTAGTGTTGTGTACAGTATTAACAGGAGATGTTACATTTCATTCTGAACACTGTTTATGTGTTGTGAGTAAATGTCTATGAGATTTACTATGCATGTGAGTGTACAAATTCTAAAATAAAAGAAAGAAAACTTAAACTATGCTCCCACTGATTCATTATACACCAGCAGGGGTTGATTTTGGTCTCCTGGTTCCGGTATGTAGATGACATTTTTTTTTATCTAGGTAACATGAAAGAATCAAATATTTTTCTAATAACAATCTTTCTGTACACATTTAAACAATAACAAATATAAAACTGATATAGGTGAAACATCTAAATTTCTTAGATTTGACTATTTATAGAGAATGATGAGCAAAAAACAATACAAAATACTGCACAAAAAGTAATTATATAAATAACAGCACAGGGCCATAAATAAAATTAAACATGGAAAATACTTCTTAAAAAAAAATTAGGAAAACTTAAAAAGGGAATGAAAATTCAGTTCAGGGAGATTTTTTATGATCAGGTTTATTACCCACACCCCCTAAATGTATCTATACAAAATAATGACAATTAGGGAAACTCTGAAGAGATAGGGGGAAAAAAAGCAAAAATGATAAAATAAAATCCATATGATAAAAAGTCATCTTAGGGTCATCTTGGGTTTAATTAATAATTAAATGCACTGCACCTGTTATCTCTATAGGAAAATACTTCAGCCTGCTGCTCTTTTGACTCCGCAATGAAAAAAGAGCACGTTAGTTACATTTTAACATAGAAAAGGTCGAGCCGGTAAAAGCTGCATCGCCAGTGATGTCACTGTATAGATCCATCCAGGGTCATACATCAATAGATAAACTAGGTGCACGTCACTGCTTAGGTTTGTAAGATAGTTTTAAGCATTTGTCTACACTTTTCTAAACTCAAAAAGCTCAAGTGGAAATGCCATTTCCCTTTATGTGACATATCTGATATATCACTGTTTCCTCATATTAATCAGCAAAAAATAAGTAAATATAAAAATAAACACAGTTTCAATGCCATGTAACACTCTGAAAAGGATTGGTGACTATGTTTAAAGCTAGAGAGCATTTGTTAATGAGATCTTTACAGAGAATGACAATGCTTTGTGTTTGATGAATATCCCAGGGTTTATGCAGCATTTATACATCATGAAGATAAATAATTATAAATAAGTCAATTTCCTCTCACCTGTCCTTGCTCCTGACTTTGGCCATGGATTTTTATAGGTGCCAGAGGAGGCCACAGACTATCAATCAGGCTAAAGAGTCCTGGAGCCCTGCACATATATATAATTATACAGACATTGTAAATAAAAGTGATTGGCAGTTCCCTATTTAATACTAAAGCAAAATATTTGATCCCATCTGTGGCACACAAAGTTACAGTTTGAACAATTAGAATACAAAAAGAAGCAGAACTTTGAAATCAATCTACAAATAGTGAGTATGTTAATGAAATTCTGTAAATCTGGAGAAACAGTTGTACATTCCTCTTGAGATCAAAATTCTTACCTGACATTTTACACGTGATCTATGTTTACATATCTGACCAAAGCTGGGCATACACTATAAGATAAATTGTTCCAATAGAAATATTTTTCAAGAGTGGGTAAAACCATGTTGAATTGCAGGGGAGGTAAATGTAATTAATTGCAATCAGTATTACAAATGAGAGATGATGTTTCCAGCACAAGTCTAATAACAGTAACGCTGGTCAGTATCTGTGTGCAACATGCAACAATAAAGTATTCTCCCTGCATGCACACACTGACATTCATTTTACCTCCCTGCAATTCAACATGGTTTTACCCACTCTTGAAAAATCTTTCGATTGGAACAATTTATCTTATAGTGTATGGCCAGCTTTACAAATCACAGCAGTGTACACACCATTACACTGCTCAGGTGATTGGAGATCAGGTCCCCTATTTTCTAAACAGGTTTAAAAATCTTTTGTCCCAACCAGGCAACAAGGATTGAGTTATGGGCAATTGCATGAGTGTACTTATCCCATATCAGACACACTGGTAGGTGAGAGGTCAGACTGGACAGGAATTGGTGAAATTTAAACCCAGCGTAACTGTGAGAAGACAGGAGACATGAAGCAGCAACTTGTGTCCAGATTTTGGGAGTTAGGTTTATACTGTAACACAAACATTTCATACAAAATAAACTCCATGCTTTGGGGAAAATATTGATAAGAAGGGTAACCTAGTAGTTCAATACACTGTCAATGTGCACAGTTGAGATGTATAGTTACTGTGCATACTGACATTACCAAACCTCAAATTCAGCCTGAATTGAGAGTAAACAATAGAGGAAGCACAACTACATAACGGCTACAAAACTACTGACTTCATAAGTTAACAGTTTGTATACTGCAAAAAAAAAACCCCAAAACATATGAAATATCCATATTTTTGCCAACACCAAACATGCGGAGGGCCTGTTGTTTCAGTGCCGTGTGCGGTCCGTTTTGTGTTGCTTAGTAAACATGCGGAGATGTCTGCAGCAATTAAATAGCCGTTTTCCAGCTCTCCAGCCTGTCAATGACTCCTGCAGACTGCCAGGCGGGAGTGAAAAGTGTTAAGTAGTTCTGCAGGTCATTATGTGCTGTGTTATCATTGCAGCATGGGAGCATTCCTCATGCTCTGTGACACAATATGTAAATTAGCCATGTGCATGTGCTCTGAAAGGTATTCAGGCTGTCTGACTGCCTCATGATCTCTGGCTTTTACATACAGACTGGACATAATAGAATATAGAAAGAATGAGTTTATACTTTAGTTTTGCTGTCCACTTTATACAATAAAATAAAATAACACTTTTCACTACCTACATAAATGTTTGAGACAACTCACACGACTGTACAGTCTTAATTCACTGTTATATAAATGTATTCATAAGAGTTAATAGCATAGCGTGTTTAAGGGTAATTATAAAAATGTCCATTGTGGAAAACTGCCAGAAATCATTTTACAGAGGCCTCTCTATACTGCAAAAGGAATCTGGGACTGTCAGGAAAACTTTCTTGGATATATGCCCATGAAATTTCTCCAGACAAAGCCCTGCTCTCTGTCTCTGTCAGAAGACACACAAAACTTTGATAAGTTAATAAGGTATTAGATGAGCAGGGAATATGCTGCCTCAGCACAGGAGATCAGAAGTGGTGGCTGACTTATTATGATGAAGCTGGGTACACATCTATGCAATCCCTGGNAGAAACAAAAGATCGGCAGCATGGGGTTGGGCAGAGGGTGAAATGTATGTAAATCACGTCCAAAGTAACACCCCCTGGATGGCATAAATATATTGTTTAATGTTGGTGGTGCCGGTGGGGTTTGACATGATCAAGTCCCATCCATCATAGTAACAATTGGGNATGAGCCCNTGATTTACTTGAAATCTATTGCCTCATCCCAAGATATTTGCTGACTGTCCTGGAATACTGGGATAACTGGCCAAAATACGGGAGTCTGCGAGAGTCGGCAACCCTGAATCATATGTTATATGTATGCACATATGTTACATATGCACTGTCCAGCTGTATCTGCCTGTGCTGCATAGAAATGTCAGACAGACTGCACCATGTATGTACACACTAGCCACTTTACTCTGACTTTATACTATCGGTAATCATTTTTTGGACAGATTTGAGATGCGGAAGATACAAAATGTCCCCAGTGTTAACATCGTCTGTATATCAATATGACTAGTGAGAGTGATGTGGTTATGCAGAGCCGGGCAATGATGGCTCTCCTCAAGCAGAACACAACAGGAAACATTTCAACACCTTTCAGAAACCTCAAAAACATTAGGGAAAAGGAGATATTACGGAAAGGTTGAATGTTCACACACCACGCTCATTTTTAAAGTTAACCATTAAACATATATTCTTGCACATGACATGAATGTGATTTTGTTAGACTGAAATGCTTAAAATCAATGTCCTAATTACAGTAGACTTCTTATTAGGGCTTCAAGCTGTGTTCGATTTATGCAAATCACAAATAAAAGTCCATTTAATCTAATAAAATCTTCAATTTATAGGGATGGGGCAGGACTTGTGTCATTTACATTAAATAACTTATTCAAACCCAGNTTCGGGAGATTTGCTGGCTCTCCCTCAACCCTGATTTAATAGCATATATCAAAACATGTATTTGGTTTATTAGCAGCCATAAAGAGTGACCTCTTACAATGTATGCAAATGCTGGATACTGTTGTCACATGCAAACTATTCTTCTATTTATTATTAAAGTTATAAGAGAGATAGTCACTAATACCCCTTTTCCACTTAAAAAATACCCCAGGTTTAAGCACATAGACCCAGGTTTATTTTGGTGGAAAAGGGTCCCCAGAAATGAAACGCGGGTAAAGTGACCCAGGTTTTTACATGGGACTAATACAGGGTTTTTACCCGGGTCACTGCAGTGGGAAACGGGTTTCCCTTTAAAACATAGTAGGTAACAATACTCTACTCCATTCAGTGGAAATGGTGTCAACCCAGGTTCACCTTGCAGTGGAAAAGGTGTCTTTTTTTTTTGACCTGGGAAAAATGCAGGGTACAAACCCAGGTCTGAACCTGTTCTTGGTGGAAAAGAGGTATAATAGAGATCATTAGAAGTGTAACCAAGTCGCTAGAAAGATACAACTAAATATTTAACACACGTGTGCTGTCTATGTTAGCATAACAATGTAGAAATCTGTGGCCATTTACATATGGATACCAATATTTCGACACCATATTGTAAGTGGCAGGAAGAAAAAAGTCTTTATTTCACTAATTGAATATGAAAATATTCTGACCTTCCCCTTGTGGTTCTCTGTAGGATCTTCACTCCATATAGACAGCATCCTTTGCCTTCAAATGTCTGGCAGACATCCCTGATGTCATCTATAGGTGTGTTTGCATACTGTACATGGAGTTCACTAAACATTCCATAAGCATCTTGGACGAGGAGACATATTCTATTAAAAAAAAAAACCCAAGACGTTTATGGTTAATAAATCATCATTTTAACCAAATGATTTAATACAGAGTGTTTTCTTTTGGCATTCTGTTTTTTAAGGAGAAAACTAATTTACCAATTAATTTCTTTAAATTGTAATATTTTGCTTTAAATTGCCTGAAAATAGTTTGAACATTTGTTTGGAATGCATCTATGTCTAAAACATACTAGAATCATGATTACCCAGCTCTGAAAATATGTTGTGAAATCTCAATGTTATTTATATTTGGAGAAACTCAATATTCACAGCCAAAAAATAAATAAATAAAACCAGAGGATCAGTACATTCCAGAACAGAAGCTGTATCAGTATAATCAGCGTTACACATAAAAGTAAGACAAAATCTAGCTATACCTACCAATAATTCTAGGCTACTTAAATAAAGTTGCACAAAAAACTGGAATATACAGATGATCTATTATTGCTATTGCTATATAAGTGCTCTTATATATGTATTAATAGATTAATAATACAGCATGTAAAATAACTTTGTTCAGTGAGGTTTCATGCCTAATCTTTGCCCTTTCTTTAATTACATAGAAGAGTGGCCACTTTTTAGGCCTTCTGTCTGTACATACTGTAGTAACAGACAACAAATCCACTATTGCAGTGCGTGTGGACCCAAAACTATCATAATAGGCCAGTAGTATGTATGGATTACTGGGAAGGCCACCAGAAAACTGGCAAAGTGTCATACACATTCTACATAACATTAATAGAAGAAAGTCTTCCAAAACTATTTTTAGTTTTTAAATATCTCCCTATTTATCTCACAATAATGTTATTAAGATATTCACATAGACCAGCATGCTTCAGAGAGGGGGATATGGAATGACATTACTTATGCAGAAGCAGTGTCTTTACATGTTTGGGAAACTGGAAGCAAACAGAAGAGGTATGAACTCTGTCTGTCATAGTAACGTCAAAGACTGGTGCCAAAAGCATGTCCACAAACTTACAATATCAAACATGCTTTAAATACGCCCACTGTGTTTTCTTCCATGGAATGTAGAGAAAGTAGGTCATTGTGTAACAACACAAGAGCACAAAAATAGTGTATATACAATACTTACAGTAATCCGCTCTAGAGAAACAATCATAGGACACAAAAACCTTTACGGGAAGCTGTTATTCTAACATATCCACAGAACTTAGTTATGAGTACAGAAAATAAACACTCTATAAGAAGTCAGTACTATAATGATAAATAAACAAAACATCAAGATTTTCTTTACCATCTGTTCTTCTGACATTGTGCCATTGTTAATCAGTAAAAATAGTTACAAAAAGTATATATATATATATATATATATATATATAATCAAATGATGTCTTCTGAAACAATTCTATATGGATCTATACGGAATATGAGAGCAAATGACAGAGTGGTTGGCACAGCGGGGGTAAGAATNGCTGCTGTTGGCATGGTAGTGGGTNATCTTCATTTGTGCGGCTTCNTTCTCATTGCCTCTTGCATACCCCCCTGAAATCAAAACTCCTCAAACCCAATCTCAGGAAAATTATAAACTAAACTCTACCTTAATCTATTCCCAACATGATCCTTCCAGACACGCAGAGCTCAAACTACGTGTGTACACACAAGCACACATATCCTGCTGTAAATTAAACGTGTAATAGCTACACATTTCTACACACAGCCCAACGCATAAGCAGCATTCCCAGTGTTCTTTAGTGTTGCATATGGAAAATCTAATTCTAACATAATGGTCCAATATAGGTTATAGAGTGTCAGCGGACAGCAGTTTCCTACCNGATCTACCNGATCAGAAAGCAGCCTATTATAGCNAGAGAAGAAGGAGNTAGTGGCTTCTGATGAGCCAAATTTTAGGCTTACACAAGTAGGAAAACGTGAGGTAGGTTATGTGAAAAGGAGTGGTTAACGGAGCAGTGGTGCAGATGGTAAGATTCTGTGGCCCTACAATTAAGGCTCCCGAAACATCTTATGATCAGTGATACACATGTACAGATTGTAGGTCTAGATCCAGTGCACTGTATTTATAAAATGGTTATGTGCACATGTTGTTTGCATTCAGATGATTAATTTCGGTAATATGTTTGAACAAAATTACTTAAATCACCTAAATTGTAACATCTGAACATTTTCAATGTACCAAGCTTAGTTCTGCATGTTTGACTACCCATATGGGGAGTCTGGTTTCCATTTCTACATNTCTAATCCATGTATTGTAGGTGGGGATAGGCATGCTAATGCACCCAGCGAGGTGGTGTTATTCTGATCCGCGCAGTTCTGCTTCTTTAGTGACACAGGTCCACATTGTCCATTTAGTGTCCCATCACTCCGCTCCTGTAGAGGGGAATGATGGGACAGAACACTCCCCTCCCCTGATCGGATCTCCAGACCTCTGTGTGTATGTAATTCGCATAGAGGTCTGATACTAGTTCTTTATTATTATTTTTAGTATTCTACATAAATATGTATACATAAGTAGATTTGCCCACATTGTAAATATCTTCAGTTTAGTCAGCCACTACAATGTCCNATGTGCCCCCTGTACATATTTTCTTTTGATGTCCCACTTCTAGATGAAGGGTCAACAAATGGAAATCATAATCAATTCATCAAACAGATTACGCCACTTGGATTTCCAATAAAACATCATGTACACATTTTTGTATTTCGTTTACAGCTGAAAATAAATAGCCAAAAAGAAAGATAAGTAACCCATCATCGACTTCCTATTCACATGGAGTTTTATGATACACATGGTCTATTATAAGGAATATAAGTGAAACTAGGAATGGGCACAGGCATCCAGGGTTACCTATCTGTGTCCATGCGATGCTGTGCATGTAAGATTGTGACTTCTGGTCTACACATGCTGCATCGTCTCTATAGGCCCACACGTTCTTCTAATGTCAGCTTAATCTTTTATCAGTGACACACAATGTTCACTGGGGTTGTACTGATACTGTNTGGCCCTCAGGGGGTTTCTCTTATCTTGTTCTGAGGTGTATTTCTGCAAAGCACCAAGGGCACACAGACAAAAACACAGCAGACACTCCCATGGCTGTCAGCGAGCACACATGCAGACACACCAGTTCAAGAACTTGTCAGGTCAAGTTTTAAGGTGCAGCAATAGCTATCATTAACACCGTACAGACAGCTGGACTGCAGCAGAGGTGATCATTCCTGTGTCAATGTCCTCCATCCAGCTTCCTTGTGTTATTCATGTCCTATCTGCTGTATAATCAGAGCTGGAGACACAGAGCTGATATAATCCTGTCTGCAGAGGAACATCCTTGTGCTGTCTGATGGAAGGACTTTCCNCAAAACCACAAAATGCATCAGATTCCAAAACACAAAAGAGAAGTCATTTTACTGCTTGTGACATATGCTTCTGGAAAGATGCACAGGATGTGCTTCCCGCTCCAGCCTTTAATCCAGCCTGTTTCATGTTAGCGTTAATTGATAAATATTTACATCTCCGTTAAGATCTTGAAAGCATGGATATTGCATAATCAGCTGTAACAGCACACTAACATCTCGGGATTGTGCCGGCATTAGGTTGATTTGGAGGCATACAATGCATATATATAATCTGCCCAATATAAACAACGTGCATCTATTTCAAAATACACAAATATGTTCATATTTAAACTTTCCAACAATTCAAATGTACAAAGGGATTCAAACAGCAGTAAATCCATTTCCAATTGTCATCACCAGGTTTAAGTACCCATTAGGGATTAATAAGCATTATGCAATTAGATGAAAAATCTGTACCCCCAGTATATCCAACATAATCATCTACAGAAAACACATTTCAATGCCAAGCCCACAAGACACGCGTCATACATGAGTTTTTATATTCCCTGTCTTGGGACATTGACTCTATTGATAGGTAAAATAATTACATTTATTGCAAAGAATGGACCGGGTCAGAATCTTAGGATGGCAGCTGTCTTGTGAATGCGTAAGTCACCTGTGCGCTCCTACCCCACACGTGCTAACCATATACATACGCATCGGAAAGCAGATGCCACAGATGCCAAGTGCCAATACNTGTCTCCAATAGAGGGTGGTATTAGCCATGATGCTTACATGAAACGCGTGGTGGGGGGGTAACACATGTAGATCATACACTATGGGCTTGGCCATGTCATTATGTATGTATAATCCTGCATTGTGAGAATTCCACCTATGGATACATTAAAGTTTGGGGTTCTGTACACGGAAAGTCTGTATGTGTNCACTTTCTTCATTTAGAGAAATGGATCCAAATGCCACATGTAGACCTATGCATCGTTAAATGTTCCAACCGTCGCAGAGTTTATGTAGACGGCTGCCAATTATTGCAAGCTATTTCCTCCAATATTTTGGGTTGACNTGAGCACTCTTGAGGGGTACAAAATAATACAGTGGCTTCCCAATGTACNTGTCACTGCCCTTTATATACAAACACCATGAAATGAAAGGAGGGTACTGATCAATGGCGTGCTTTAACACTGGTGGTATACACAGCACTGGATGTGGACAGCTGTGTCTACAGACTTGTGCACTATGTATATGCAAGAACGAAAATATTTATATCCAATTCTGTTCACCTCAAGAGTCCGGCATGGTATATATCAGGGCCGCAGTTACAGAGCAGTATGTGTAGGCTTATGTANAAAATCCTCCACATCTTTGTTTTTTAACTTACAGTCATGTAATATGTGGAGCCGATATCACAACTTATCCCTAGAAAAGAAACCTGTCCCGATCACTGAGACTTCCTGCTGCCAGTGATAATCACTCCAGCCGGCTTAAGAGACCACAGGGCTCCACGTGACGGGATTGCCAACCAAGAAGATATCTTCACAGATAAGGAATTTCCTGACTGACAGACTTCACTTACATCATCATTCTGATTGAGATGAGCTAAGCCCCAAACAGACCTATGCAGCTGAATCCTGAGTGTGTATAAAATATATAAAATAAAAGTATCAGGCGGTGTATGCGATACATCTCACTACTGAACTATGAACCAATAATAATAAGGAACAACTAATTGCTTATGCATAGCTTGGAGTCAATTGCTTTGTAGAATATATCAGGCATGAACATATTACAAGTGAACTGTACCAATTGCATATCAGTACATAAGAAATGTACCATATATACTCGAGTATAAGCCGACCCAAATATAAGTCGAGGCACCTAATTTCACCTAAAATAAAACTGGGATAACTTATTGACTCAAGTATAAGCCGACCCCCCAGTATGTCTGTCACCACTGCGAAAGGCTTGTTTCACTCATGTCACTGATGGATCATTACCCCCATAGGACTGCATAGACTCTGGTCTCTATATCCAGCTTCTATAGATCTTCCCCTATATGTCTCTATTGTCCCCCTGTTTCCTGCATGTGTAGGGTTAATATAAGGCATATAAGGCAATGTAAAGCTCCAGTGCCATGCTGTAACCTATACAGCACACTATCATGCCTGTGCCAGCTCTGTGGAGTCAGTGTGGTGTACGAGTGCCAGTGTCAGTACATCCCTACATCATGACACCCTCGAGTATAAGCCGAGGGGATCAATTTCAGCTGAAAAATTCGGCTTATACTCNAGTATATACGGTATTAAGAATTTGCAAGAACACTATATCATTGCCATGGCTCACTGGGACTACAATATATTTGAAGCCTAGTAGCATGATATAATGCAGGTGCAGCTACACTTACGCTATTAATACACTGTTGATTTAATGTGCAAGCATGACATGGATCTGCTTTTATCCTAATGAATTGTTTAAATAGATGATGACTATTGCTGCTAAGTGACCCATGTCTTATTATTTAATTAGAAAAAATAAATCTGAAGAACCGATGATATAAACAAAATGTTTTTCTACGTTCATCATCAATGGAGATATCAGAAATTCCTGTGTGTTTAATGATTTTTACTAGGCCCCAGTAATGTCAATAATAAGCTGGAAAGATCTCAGGTCAGTTGGACATTGAGTAAAGGCCCAATATGAAATTAGATTTTTTTTTGTATAATCTTCTCGGACCTGATTCAGGGTTTTTTCCGTGATATTCAAAGTTACGGAAACATGCAGGTAGCTGGAGCCAGTGCGCTATGTGCAGGGGAGGGCTGGGGCGGGTGGCAGGGTGCCAGATGGAACCCGGTCACCATCCCACCGTCCCATTGGTGGTTCAGGGCCGCGGCTGCACATGAACCGGTCATTTGTGCGGCCATTCAAAGTAACTACCTGGAAGCCATCAGGTGGTTGCTTTGTACAGCCGCACATGGCAATCAGCAGATCATGGCAATCATGTGCGGGTGCGCTAACGCTAGCTTCCGTCCGCGACGGCAATTGACGTCACAAGCCAATGACTTAACTTCCGGTCATCAGTTCAGGGGCAAACGCAAGATTTTGGAAGGGGGGTTTATAAAGCATGTGTGGTGTTGTGGAGATGGTGCACTATATACAGTATATATTGGGTACATTAGGTGTCAGGTGTATAT
>JABWIB010000537.1:86256-108264 GCA_016617825.1 Platyplectrum ornatum | reverse complement strand
CAGAAAAAGGATAGCAAGTAGAAACTGCCACATTTCTTACATCTGGATTTGGTCCAGGAGCAGTGTGAGGTGCAAAGTTATTATACTCTTATTGCATATAAATAACATACTNACATTCAAAATTTTTTGCTGCTATTTCCATTTTGGGTTCAGCCTGAACGATAAAACATATGCGTTCCTCTCTAATTGTTATTTCCAAAAGCTGTAGCTTAAGTTACAAAAAGAAATACATATATTAGTAAATAAATAATTCACATTCTATCAAAGGCATAATAATCCCTGAGCAACAAGTGATAAAAGTAAGATGAAAAGTTTAATACAATGTTAAAATAATTTTCCACTTTTAGCAATTGTTAGAATAGATGGTAACAAATCGTTCCATTAGAACTACAAATAGGTTTATGAGATTAGGCATGTAATTCCAATACTNTATACTCACAAACTAGGTCACTGTTCTTTTACCCTGGATTTGATGTTTATTGATTCCTGTAGATGTAAATGATGCATGTCATACATTCAGTCTTCTGTAACAGGATACACAGAGCTGATCCAGAGCTGCACATACANCTTAGAAATAGGTGTAAGCACAGCATGAATTATCAAAATGCATGTGCGGAAAGGAGGTGAGAACAAAAAAGCATATGCAATGTAAGCATTTTATTCCTGCTACAGAGGCAGCATGAGCCAGGTCAAGGCTGGTGTAAGTGTAAGATAAAAAAAGATTTTTATTCTTTAAAAGCCCCTATTGTCGGTTATAGTAAAGTAATACTCATTCTATAAAAAAACTAACTTATTTATTAATTCCAAAGAATCCAAAATTCAACAAAATCAATGTTAAAAATAAACAAATGCCAGATCACAAAACATATGAACCCTTTAAATTCTCTCCTGAACAATCATAGACGGTAATAGGGACAGCATGTATGACACAGAGTAAATGACAGCAAGTAAAGTACAACAGGAATGGTATAAACATAAGTCAACTCTAAGAAATGTATAATTCAAATTCATTAATAATACTGTCAGCATCCATAGCAGCATATTGCTATACCTGTTGCTTAGACATTTTTTTTTTTTAAATAAGGATTAATGAGCTTATTGTTTACTCTTTAAATGATTGACTCATTAATGACAGCTAATTAAAAAATTGTAAAATACTCTCATCTGCATGTTTCAAAAGCTGGTCATTATCAGTATTTTTTTAGGACTTGTTATTGTGTGTATATATTTAGGCAGGTCTGTCCAAATTTGTATCACACAAAAGAGAAAGATCTTTTAAAAAAATGGGCGAAGTTTTGAACAGATATGATCATCTGTGGGCAGATGCCTCAATAGACACTAACAATATGGCTCNAAGAAAAGGCTGGAGTCCCAAAATGCGTCAGTATTATGACACGCTTACCTGGAACCACTTCACTTGACTCCTGTAGTGGCTGTTTTCTTTGGCANTTGTCATCCCACTGCCCAGGTTCAGCTGTTGCTCACCCTGCATGCAGTGATGTTCCCTTNTGCTTGGTATGTTTCATTATCTTCATTATCTTCCACTAGCTCACTAGGTATACCACAGTGGGGTTTAATGAGTGCTTGTTTATTTATTTATTTATTCTATTAATTTATTTGTATATTGATTTTTTGCATATTGAAATTGGTGTGAGAGGTGACATTCTGGCAGTGAAGGATAACATCTGTAAAATGATGGNGCAGTACAGTTTGCAAGAATCTGAGGTGGATTCTCCTCNATGGGTCAATTTTGCTGAGCCTTAGGTGAGATGGCAGTGTAAAGGAAGAGAGTTGGAGACCTCACGAACTGAGATGGTCCAGAGATGGGGAGGTGCTGGAGGCACAGAAAACTGTGAAACGTGTATGGAGAAGTGTGAACTTAGTCAGCTACTAAGCAGCAGACCAATTAAGCGGCAGACCATCTCAATGTGGACACAGAGTACTCTCCGGCCAATCATGTCAAAGAACTGGTACTAGCAGAGGAAAGTGGTTGGCGGGACTCCAGTCAACTATAGTGTTGACACGCCATGAACCTTGGGACTAGCGGTATTTGCTGGGACCAGATGAGGTTTGGCAGCTCGAGAACTGGGTAGAAGTACGTCCTACCACTACTGACTGGGTCTTGACTTTTTCCCGGCAAGAGCTGAGGGANGACCGCTGTTGTCTAACAAGTTCTGAATGGGATGAATTAGTTGAGTGGAGAGATAAGAGCAGTGTAACATCCACAGTCCAGGAAGATTCTAGTACCAGGTTNGATAGAGGAGAATCCCTTTGGCGGCTTGATTTCAGTCAATGGTTCAGGTGCAGAATCAGTAGCGGGAAAGACCNTACAGACAACAGAGCATCTTCTTGTTGATCTGGTTTGGGTTCCTGAACTCGATGCTGAGCGTTCAGATTATGCCTTCTGGGGTACCCGGAAGTAAAAGCTCTGAAAAGGACATGATGAAAGACCTGACTGTCAATCCTGTTGAGATATCTTGTCCCGGGGGCAGAGTAGATCCATCACTGAACTTTGGATACATAAACAAGTGTCAGAGACCTGTTTNATGTGGATTTTGTTTTGTTGCCCATAAAAAGTATATTTAAGTAGGAAAATACATGTGCACTGTATTACTGTTTAGATATATTATTTGTATAATTGGAAATGTAAAATTAATGTTTTCTTTATTCTTTGTANTTGACAATGCAACATATCCAAGGTCAGAGTCAGGGTTTCCCTTGGAAACTCCTTTTTAAAATAAAAGTGTATTTTTCTAAAATTTGTGTACATATTGGATTGGGATGAGAATAATTAAATTAACTATCCTTTAGGTTTCCTAACCCTCTCCTCCTTTATTAGCTTAGGTTAGTAAGAGGGTGGGGTTGGGCTTTGGCTGGGTTAGTGTTATCATTATGGCAGCCCATCACATCTCCCTGGGTTGGTATTCCTATTAAATTTAATAATCATGATGTGAGTCATACATCGCTGTCAGGGAGGGTCAGGGAGGTATTACCCTGTATCAGCAGCACTTACTACAGCTGATCAGTATTGCAGGGTGTTACTTCCCTGAAGTAACAGTGTCAGGCTCAGCACCTTTTTTAAAGAGCTTTGGGTAGTGCTCCATGTGATTAAACGATTCACCCGCCCCCAAAAATGTCCCTGCTCCAAAGTATCAATAATCAACTAATAAAATAAAAACACTTTGGGGACAGGGATGAGAATTCCTACACATGTAAATATAGAAAGTGACGACAGATAAGAGCCATATGGCCCATCCAGTCTGCCCAGCAGACTCTTGACTATAGCATTAGTATTTTAGTATATTTTTAGTATATTTAAAAGTGTGCAAACTTACCATGTGGGGAGAAACATTATATTTCTCTACTGTATTGTGAAAGCATTGATTTAACATAATATCTGGAGAAGTTCTAAATACTATCAGGAAGCATCATATATTTACACTTAATACATGATAAAATCTTTCACTTGGAACCTTTTTTCAATTTCATATCTGTAAGGATTAATAGCAAGATAATAGAAACAACCACGGAAAACATGAGCGAAATAAATAATACAGAAATAAAACAGTGATAAGCCAGGACATGAAAAAATCAATAGTTTAACTTGTAGACACAAGTTTACTGCAGATATATTAAGCTGGTGNTTTGTGACAAATGAAAAGAAAGACCATGGGGACATATTATAAAGTAGAAAGTATGGGGAATGAAAAAAAAGAGAACAATCCTTTCAAGACAATCAAATACAATCATCTTATACAGGTTTAACATTCTAATGGTCACCTTCAGAAAGAACAAAACAGGAAATATGGACGACATAGATTGATTTTTCTATTTTTATTTAAGTAAGAAATGAGCCAGAGCTTTCTGAAGCTGATAAATCTCATAATCAAGTTATTTTATCTATGCTATTCCTGAATGACTTCCTCTCAGAGCCCATAATAAAAGTCAGTATGGTAATAAATGCCATCTTAGAACAATATTACATAACAGTAAGACCATAAATAACAGTCTCTGAGATTTATACTTCTTACATTTCTCAGCTAAGCATCACATGAATTTTAAACATCTATAACCCGTGTCTGTACTTGGAGCCAATGATATATAAAGATTGCGCTAGTAACACACCAACAATCAGGGTGGAATAAATAATTGAACCTGGGTGTTCTTAAACTATCAACATGCGCCAATATCAATTGTGGAACAAAAAAGTATGCACATAAATAAACACTGTCCACCGTGACTTTGTATCACTTTGTAAAACACATACATACTGTATGGCGAAAAATCAAAGAAATGAAATGCAAGATTTTAGGACTACAGTGGAAATGAAAGAAAGAATATAAAAAGATGCATTCCTCCACATACTGAACTTTTTAAAGACTGGGCAATAAATAATAATGCACTTTGGGTATTAACTGTGGCTACAGTACCAATTAACAAATGTGACTGCGGGTGCTGGCTATAGGGGTCTTAAACTCTTGCAGTCATGAATTTTGCTTGCACAGTCAGAATTACATGCAATTCCACTGCATTAAAAGTAACTACATTTGTTAATGATTGATATGGTTTCTGCATTAGGATATTTAATCTGTGACTATGGACATCCGCAAAGGTGCGCTTCCTCATCACAAAATGCAAAAACATTCACTTTTCGGGAGTGTTCATATTTCCATTTCAGAATTGGGTACGACCAGAACTGGCAATAGGTGGGAACAAAGGGGGCAGTTGTGTTGGGCCCTGAACATAAGCACCTGTTGACAGGTATCAAAGTGGTGAACCTGATTCTCGGGTGTCTCTCCTCCTCATTGGCTACCAGTAGTCACATGTTCTGGCTGCCAGGCTGCGAGAGGCTGAGCTGTTATTCTTGTGNTCTTGTACTGCAATTGGGCAGTGATNTTGTGTCCTGGTTGCTAGTTCCTAGCACTGCAAGAGGCCAGACTGTTTATTCAGCACTCTCTCACTGCTACTGCAGTGTAAATATATGTATCTGCCTCTGTTGGNGAAGGGGACAAAATTTTATTGTACCAGGCACCAAGATTCCTGTTGCCGGCCTTGGTACGAAATATTCAGCATTACATAAAGGAATACTTTCCATTGTCAGGGTGGGATGCACACACAAGGAACATATGGTTAGAGAGGGAATGAATGCAGATTGAACATTAAGGGTTTGGTCATTTCTTTACGTCCAATTCTAACCTGAGCATCATTTCCATTTTTTTGTGGAGACAATTCAGAAAATATAAGCTTCAGTTCAATTGTCAGAAGACCCTTTTGTACGAGTAGAGTGACTTTCCCTTAAATGCATTGAACTTACAGTGGACTGGCATTCCAATTATTGTGCATTCAAGCTGAGGTCTGGAGGTATTTCTCATTCAATGTTTACATTTTAAAAGTACGGGAACTGATGGCTAAATGGTGATTGTTATTAATAATTATTATTAATCAGAGAGACAACATCATGGGAGTACACAAAGGAAGAGGTTAGTAAACCTATGTAGCAGGGAAATGGAGGATAGAAAAAGGAGGGTGAGTTTTAGCCCACTTAAAGCGGAAGGAGTTTAAAATGGTTGGGTTGGGTTGGGTTGGGTTTAGGGAGGAGATGGAGCATTGAAGGAGAGGTTTAGATTTACCCCGTGTAGATATGGAGTATAGAAGAAGAAGTTTAGGATGGAGTATAGAAGGAGAAGTTTAGGGTTAGGTTACAGGAAATGAATGGGATGGGAAGAAGAGGTCTAAGGTGAGGAATAGTTGAAGTTATGGGGATGATGGATTCAACAGTCCTTTGGTCGTGGTATGTATCACATTAGGACTGCTCCTTCTCCTTCTGAGTTCCTGTATTGTTGTTACATTGTTGCCAGGAAGGGCCCTGTCAAATTGTCCACATCTAGGTCTAGAGGGCCAATTCAATCCTTTTGTCGTGAAGTTTTTCCCCCTTACGCACTGAGCTGCGTACAAAAAACGCAAATCCACAGTACCATAAGAGACAGGAAAAAGTGCACATCACGCTTTTTCCTGTCTTTGCGGGGGATTGAATCGGCCCCCAGATTTGGTTATACGTTTCCCCAACAGACTTCAGTGTTTTAGTCAGGTAAAAGTGTATTTCTTTTAAATTTCATCTTCATTTTTTTCTTTTATCAAAATTACAAAACCTTTAATAAGATACCATTAGCTAAATTGTAATTAAGGAAATAAAATGATTTTTACCAAAACAATATTAAAGGAAGTGTAGCCTTCGGAACTATTGTTTGTAAAAGTCATCATGAAAACGCTTCTTTTTATCTTTATCTTTTCATTTAATTTGTCATCGGAAGCATCCTGATTGTGTGTTATTGAAACTATGTGACCTCCTAACATCACCATCCATATATGTGTGTTGCTGTTAGATGCATTTCTTATTATGGGAAACTGATTTTGTTCAAAGAAAACCATGTCCTGCATTTCTTTTTATGTGAAATGATTGTTTTATTTCTGTTCTAAGAAATTCCTAAAATGATTTAATAGACTTTAACAGTATTAATGAGGTTTACATGCTCTAGATACAGAGCTTGACCTCTTGCCCAGCACAAGTTGTTTATCATGCTACCTGCAGGCAAAGAAATGTTGGGCGGCTATGAACAGGCAGCCAAGAGAAAGAGATATACACAGTATGTAACATTTGTTCAAAAGAAAAAAGAATGCACTATAGATGTAATGTTTCTGTGATATGGCTAGGTGCCCTTAAACGGATTAACTATGAATGTGGATTGAGGAAAATTTATTATTTTATTGTATTAAATGAATGGACATGGCCTGGGATGGGTAATTGGATCATAGGTGTAAAAGGCCCTGTCTCCACGCTAACCCCACTAACCCAACTACCCCAACCTAAACTGGCATAAAGGGGAAAGGGGAGGAAACCTGGCCATCTTATAATAATAAGTGATTCTCTCCACACAATAAACCACACATTGGTGCCGTTTCATTGCTGATTCGCACAGTATTTATCCCCCTCACGCTGTTTGCGTAATGGAGAAAACTCACAACTTTTTAGCGATATTTCACTACCGTAGATGACGGGAAAAAGCGCACTGTATGCCACTGTATTGTGCGTGATTGTTTTTTTACATTTATCTTATCTTGCCAACTTTGATAAATAAAGCATTCATACTAAGGGTATGGCTAAGCCCTTACATATGGGCTTTAATTAATGCACCAGCCAAGTTCATAAGTAAATTTTAATGTTTAGTGCTGCTGAAGTTGGATTCATGTGAGGGATGAGGTCTCCCCTTGCATACATGGGAGAAAGGATTCCACACATCACAACTTTTTAAATCTGCATATTAAATCTTATTTCTACTTCGTATCATGAATTGTTACGACGCTCTGTAACTAAGCTGTAATACTTGCAAAATTCTGTATATTTAATGATTTTAAATTATATTGTTATAAAGTCCATTGTGCATATTATAATACGATTTTAAACTTTACATATCATGGTACAAGAAATGTTTAATTCTTAGTAGATCGGTACCTACCAATTTCCCCTTTTCGCATGTTCCTTTTTGCACAATACTGATATGTTGTCCCGGGAGAGTCGTCAAATCTTCCGGGACCAGGGCTGAGGCTATGATTCAATGTAAATCACTGCTGATTGTTAAGACAACAACTAGCATCAAACTCAGACTGCTGATTGTTTTGGAATCTGTGAGTAACAGATGTGTGGAAATCCTCTGTCACAGACGTGGTATAACAATGCGTCCTTGCAGTCTCTCTACTAACCATTACTCTCTCACAATTCAGATCTTTTAGTAATTCCTGTTCTCTGTGCTATTGTTATGGCTGTTGCCTATCAGGAGCGCTGCTGCAGACTTCCAGGATCTGCATAGGAGAACTCTGATTACCACAGCCTCTATATAATCCCTTCATGTGTCAGTTCTCCTTGGTTCTCCTTGTGTTGAGCTACTCCAATGTTCTCAGTTATTCCTGAGTACCTCCTCATATCCTACATTGTTCTGTGTGTTCTGCTTCTAGATACTTCCAGCCTCACTTACATTTTCATTGAGTCCTCTCACCATCAGCTTCTTTCACAGNTCGAGGGTTGTTACCCTAGAGCTTTCTATCAAAAGGGGCTACAGTAAATATCAGTCCACAGTTAGTCTCTGCTTCCAGGTTGACATTGGGGTCCAGGTTGTTTCCATCATGAATACATTATATTTTTGTCCTGACAGACTTTTATCTTTAGTTTTCAGATGTAGATGTCTGGTTCGGTGAAGAGCATGGACGTGCCTATGCTGTACATCGTAATTCCAACCTCTAGAGAGTAAAACCCATACTCCTGCTGCTGGATGTTGTCGAAAGTGTTATTAATCTTAATTCTAAAAGGGACAGATTGCATTCCCATTGAGTATCACAAATGTCTCTCTATACACAAAATGCTGATACGAAAATCAATTCTGTGCATCCAGAAATAAGAGAAAGTGAATATTTGGTCCCAAGTGTGGTTACCTAGCTGGATCTTCTTATAACAGTACACCACTAAAATGAATGTCAATTGTTAGGTTGGTTCTAGCACATCTCCTGTATCAGTTATCTGCAGAATAATTGTTATGTTCTTTACATTTTTCCCTTTTCACACATTCCCTCCAGGCTACGGCTATTGAAATCTCAGGTAAGATAACATCTCTTGATTTAATGTGCACAGCATTTAACAATCGCCCTCACATAAACAACTTGTAAACAGACAGCAGTCTGCTTCCACAGAGACAAGAATTACATTTGTCATTTACTGGAATACTGCTATAAAACTTTAAAGGATTCCTAAAAAAGAAAAGTGTTCAGTTACGGAACTAGAATTTCTTTACTGTCACCGTCTACCCCTTCAACCAAATGTACTAAGGATTATGATGCAAACTCTCACCCTTCATACTGCTAAGGGAGTTGGGTGTTCGCAATATACAGCCCATTTTCCCCAATGAAGGTCAGTCCAGGGGGGTGATGTTCAGCATGGATGGAGTTGGCGTTGGGGTGGGGCTTATTTGTCCTTAATTTTCAGGGACAACAATGGGAGGTACGATTAAATGATGGGGCACCTTTACTGACTGTGCGTGCTTAGTGTTGTATAAATGGGCTGAAAGTTTATTGTGATGGTTTTGTGTAGATAATTTGCTGCTGCAGCATTTAATGCAATAGTCTAATGAACCTGTAAATAGCTGGGGACTGGATACAGACTTGTGAACATAAGCAAGTCTTTTGTATATGCAAGCCTAATTGTAACATCTGCACGCGTTTGCGCCAGATGTTATGCTGCGGATCTCTTGGCATATGGAATGTTATTCCATAAGCAAGGAGGATCCATGCAACGGTTTTCTCACATATTTGCAGTTTATAAATAAGCCTGTGTGATTCTACTGGGTGTTACAGTAAGCTGTAATTTTATTCCCTCGTAGCAATTATTGTTAAGGTTTCCCAGCAGTGGTGGATGGATACATGTCAGCAGAGGAGCTAGTACCAGAATACTGACCTTAAAACATTAATACCCCGTTCACATTACCAGCCTTGAAAAAGCTGGCTTAAGAGCCAGGATGTAGAGCTGGGGAAATTGGACGGGCTGTGAAAAAAGGACTAAAAAAGGACAGATTAGCTGAAAAAATCAGCCTTTTTGTAATAAAGCAGTGTCTGCACTGTTCACATTGATCCCTGCTTTTTGCTACCAGTACACATCGTTACTCAGAAAATGTGCTGTAATTGGTTGTGATTGCTTGTTTACATGAGGGGAGGGGGGAGGAAGGAGAGAAAGGCAGTATTGTGCTGGAAACAGCTGACTGTGTGAGCCAATCAGCGCTGCACAAACACAATGGGAGAGGAAAGCCAGCTTTTTAGTTTTCANACTGACTGAAAAAGCTGGATAGGAGGGCAAAACCCCTTCTAAAAAGCAGGCTCGAACACCAGCTTTCAATAGCCGGCTTTTTGTAAATGGAGCGTTCACACTGAGTTTAGAAGCCGGCTTTTTCACTGCATCCTGCTTTTTCATAAAAAAAGACAGTTAATTTGAGCTAATGTGAAGGGGGTATTACATACACTCTTCTTATCTTCTACTATCTCTACAGAGTGCAATAAAAATCCTTTCTCCTCTTCTAGGTTTTCCTAGGAAAACTCTAGGTTTTCTTTTTAAGCTGGCATGTTTTGTTTAATAGATTCTCTTTCAACATTTTTGCTCCTTGCCTCTGGATGATAGCCAAATGGATTTCAGTTGCAGTAGGCTGATTTCTTTAGTCCCTGGTTCTATTTAGAACACTCAAATGATTTACCTGTTCTCTGGTGAGCTCCTTTTATAGTTGATTATACACAAAGCATCGGTACACGGAAATATATAGTAAATAATCTTGTACAGATAAGTATTGGATACTGTAAATATTGCAGAGGACAGGCTCACAAATGGGGTAAGTTATTCCACAATAGCTGTGCCAAGGTCCTCTGGGAAGCATACCTTAGTTGGCAGAGAGAACATGCATAGAATAGAATTTTTTTTTCGTATGTATCATAAATGTTCATTATTTTCTCAAGACTGTGTTGGTCATTAAACTCACACATCATTGCACTGATTCACAATGACAACGAAAATCACTTAAAATGGTCCTATAAGTAATATACTTTTATATAAAACACTTGCATAGCTCTAGATAAAATCAATAGTTCGTAAAATTTTTAATAATGTTTCAAAGTATCAAAAAAATATAAACCACTTGTAACTGATAAAGCTGAATGCAGATAATAATCTCATAAAACATGAATTGATATGTACCTATACTGCAAGGAAAAAACAACTTCTTGATATGTTAAAAAACTTTAGGGAATACAATACATATATAGCATAGGGGGTACAGAGTAATAACATACATACAATACATACATAGCATTGGAGTACAGAGTAATAATTTAGAGGGTTGGATACAGTATAATATATTAGAAGTGGTGATAAAGGCAGAGGGGATGGGGGTAGGTTGAGGTAAATCACAGGAGGGTGGAGGGCCCTGTTTGTGTGAGCTTACATGCTAAAAGAGAGGGGGAGGACAGTACAAAAGACAGATATGTGGATACATTTTGGCACCAATCTACAGTGGCAAATGCAGGTACACTTCTTTTCTATTATTATTTCATTCTTATTTTATCAATTGTATATCTGTTTAATATGGTTAGGTGTTATTCCCTTTGCTTCGATTTAAGACTAAGGAGTATATTTACTAAGCGGTGAGATTGCAGTGAGATTGAAAAGTAAGGATGTTGCCCATAGCAACCAATCAGATTTGAGTTCACATTCTCCGGGTTGTAAAATTAAACTGAGAGCTTGAATCTGATTGGTTGCTATAGGTAACATCCCCACTTTACAATCTCACTGCAATCTTACCGCTTAGTAAATATTACCCTAAGATTGTTTTCCATGCATTTTGAGGTTTTTATGTATTTGTTAGTAATAAATAACTGTTTATACATAGCAGTTTTACTAATTATTGCAGCATCAAAAATTCTGTTCATTAGTCCCTTATTAACATATCCTTACTATCCACCAAAGCCAATATGCTTTTCATGAATTTTCTTGTCATCTCCCATCTAGACTATTGTAACATCATCCTCTGTGGTCTACCACTCTCTAACCTACTATCTATACTCAACACAGCACCTCCCACTACTCCACCTCTACCTTCCCACACTGCAAATCTCTACATTGATTTAAAATTTTAGGATTCTATACAACCTATAAGACTCACTCCTTTTCCTTTGTTCCTTACCTCTTCTCGCTTAACACCATTCACATTGCCCCCATGTCCTCTACGTTCTGCTGGCAACCACCACCTCACATATGACTTGATTACAACCCACTTACTCATGCATACAGGACTTCTCCTGAGCTGCCCCCTTACACTGGATTGCCCTAGCTCTACCTATTAGGCAATCTAACACCCTCCAAGCATTCAAAGGTTCCCTCAAAACTCACTTCTTCAGATTAACCTTATGCATCCTCCACAATCTTTCCACTACTCCTGCTAGGCATGTTAACTCACACAAGTAGGTTCCTTCATCCTCCTGTTTGCTCCATCTACCTGGGCCTATCTCTTTCCCCTTCTATTTCTCCTGAAATCTGTACTTATATTTTCACTGTTCTTGTACTCCATTTTGTTCTCCATTCTTCATTCTATTATGCTGTACTCTACATACTATGTTCTAACTTTGTACCCCCATGTTTTGTTTATACTCTATTACCTACTGTATGGCACTGAAAATACTGTGTGGTATAATAATAATAATGATAATAATAATAATTTTAATAATAATAAAAATATATCCACCCCTGTAGTATCTGCGAGTGCGTGTCAGTATTACAGTTTGAAATCAATAGATACTGTATGCTACGTTGTTAATTAATTAACTAGATAGTTAATTAAAACTTGGTAGATTTTTTTGTAGTAGTGTCTCCAATTCTCAACTTACAACATAAATCTTGTAAAGAACAAGTACACGATTAACAGAGAGTATACACTATGAGTCAGTGTATATTTATATCCTCAATTCACCATTCCCTCAATTCACCATTCCCCAAAGAGAGACAGTTTAAGCATACTGAGTGACAAGGTCTGAAAGGAAAGGAGGATGATTTGTATGTGAAAGATAGGTTGATGTGTCCATTTCGAAAGGAGCTATTTTGCCAAGTTATAAATAAACAGAAAAAAATGCCTTTGTGTCCACATGAAATGCCCTATTGATACTTTCTAAATAGCTTGATAAAGAGAAAATCACCAGAGACATACTGTAATGTGCTTATTACAAAAGACTAAAGATTAGTAAAGCAATTGCCATATGCTGCATATCGGGTGGCAAGATTAAAGAACAAAATATGTATAATTACATAAAATTTCAGTTAACATGAAAGATTGCCTGAATGATAAATAACCTTATTCTATGATGTCTAATTCTGCGTACAAGATGCAAAGAGAACATATCATTATAAAACAACTATTATGTAGTAAAGCACTTTTCAACGGCTATGCCAAGCAGCGGTTTTCATACAATTAAACATTGTGCCAAGCGTATGAACTATACTTCAATTTTCATTGCTCTAAAGAATTGGAAACATAACGATTCAAAGGAAATGAAATAATATAATATAACATTTTAAAACACAAGCTTGACTTTTTGAAAAGTGAAGTAGTCTCCTCTAGCACTTCAATGACACCTATTGACTCGTCTTAATCGTGTCATTTTTCCAACTATTGTATTTAGTAGTTCAAATAATAGAAACACTGTATTGCATTTTGGCTGTGTAGGCTATAGCAATGGAAATTCCAGCAGAGTTAATTAAAAATACAGTTTAAAGAATTAATAGCATCTGACATATTTATCTTATACAGAGATATTATACAAGATTTCTATACTCTTTTTTTAGAATTTTTGTCGATAAAGACAAGCAAACTGAGCAAATGTGAATGGGCAAATAAAGCCCCATACACAATATTAAGCAAGCACTCCAGCAAACATCAGTGTATCCATGGTCAGCAAACGCATAAACGCATGGGGTGAAGAAAAGAAATCTATGAGACATTTTACCCGTATGCATAGTGATAAGACACAATATTGTACACATAGTCCAGTAGGCAATACAGATGTATAGGGCAATGTCCTATGATTAATTGTATAGCATGTGTGTATAGGATTTTAAACCAAAATGTACTTTTAAACAACCACTACATTATTTATTTCGCTTTTTACCATATACTTAAATAAAATTTACTTAGCAGATGTTAACAGTTACTGTATATTTGCACTTATGGAATGTTGAGGCTGATCTTGGCTTAAATGTAATGTTGAGTACACATTTGCATGATTTTCCCAGCATCCCAATAAATAGTATTACAAACCATGCCAGACCATAGGTGCAAAGTCTAACTCCAAGCCTGCTGTTCACCCCTGATGGTGAGGATGGACCTAGGTTGCAGGTCTGGACAAGCGCTGGGACAAGAAACAGTGACAGGACCCAAGGAGCAGAGGTAGTGCAGACTGCATACACACAGGAGGACCACAGCAGGACACAAGGATAATCGAAGGCAGCAACTTGGGTAGAATTGGAGTTATGGAGATTACATTATCTAGTTCAACTCTAAATTATATTTTAGTAGTAAAACTATTCAGTAAATAGCAGCAACTAGTTCCACATGTGTAAAAAAGCAATATTCACGCCTTGTCACTGCTGCATTGGTTTGTCCAGATGCATATTTGCACCATTTATGTTCTTCCTAATTTTAAATTAACCCCATTATTTGTACATTTTTATTACTGACCCAATGTCTACACAAACCTTTATAGTCTCCAATAATAATCAAAATTGAAGGACATGAACTAATTTATAAAATGAAACATGAAAGATTGAACAGGAAATGCTTCTAAATTGGATATTTTATGAGGATACATTTTGGAAGAGAAAAGTATATCACAATTATTATAACTGCCATACTGAGCTGCAAAATAAAGCAATTCTGTCCATTTTAGTATATTACTACTCATAAACATTTCTCAGTAGTTCTCGCTCCTCGTCATTTTACAATTTGATGTTTAATCATGTCTGAAATGTGTTCGGAAAACTTTTTGAAAACTGTGGTAGTAATTGGAAACCACTTCTACAGTTTGTAAACAATTTGCAAACCTAAATAATTCAATTATGTGAATGAACATAAGGGCCTCCAAAAGAGGTTTACATAAAGAAACTATTACTAGTAATCACAAATAGATGTGGCTGCTTTCATAAACTGACAGAACCTGAGATTCTAGGAATTGCATATATTTTAGTCTACATTTGACTAGAAACTATAGTACTATAGTAGACTACAGATTAATATACTCAGATAATAAATATATATATATATATATATATATATATATATATAACATAGAAAGTGACAGCAGATAAGAGCCACATGGCCCATCCAGTCTGCCCCATTGTGTATTTAAAACTATACCAACCCAAATTTAAGAATATCCTTATATTTATACCAAGCTGCGTAAACTGTTCTGTAGTATTAGCCTCCACCACTTCTGATGGGAGGCTATTCCACTCATCCACCACCCTCCAGTTTATAAGCATGCCCTTGCTGACTTCCCTTGATATTTATGAAAGCTGCTTTCATATCACCCCTCTCTCTTCTCTGCTCCAAGCTGTACATATTTAGTTGCTCTAGTCTTTCTGTATAGGTTTTGTTGGTCATACCATGTACGATTTTGGTGGCTCTTCTTTGCACTTTCTCTAATGTATTTATGTCCTTCTGGAGATATGGCCTTCAGAACTGAACACGGTATTCTAGGTGAGGCCGCACCAGTGTCCTATAGAGAGGCATTACTACTTCCCACTTTCTGCTACTAATTCCTCTCCCTATGTAACCAAGCATCTGACTCGCCTTTCTCATTGCTTTATTACATTGCCCTGCTACCTTTATATCACATGAAATGGTGACCACTAAATCCCTTTCCTCTTCAGTGTTTTGTAATGTAATGCCATTAATGATGTACTGAGCATTAGGGTTTTGTGTCCTAAGTCCACGATTTAGCATTTTTTGGCATTAAACTGCAGTTTCCACAATCCTGACCATTTCTCCAGTCTACCAAGTTCACCCATCATTGTTTTCACCTCTCCTGGTGTGTCTACCCTGTTACATATCTTTGTGTCATCTGCAAAAAGGCATATTTTTCCCTGGATACCATGTGTAATATCACCAATAAATATATTAAATAGCACAGGTCCAAGCACAGATCCCTGGGGAACTCCACTGGTAACCCTACCATCCCCTGAATGGATTCCACTTATTACAACTCTTTGTTGCCTATTTCGCAACCAAGATCGTATCCACTTGTTTCCAATCCCAGATTTTCTAGATTTTTTAACAGTCTGCGATGAGGCACTGTGTCAAAAGCCTTACTAAAATCTAGATAAGCGATGTCCACAGCTCCCCCTTCATCAACTACTTTTGTTACACAGTCAAAAAATTCAATCAGATTTGTTTGTCATGATCTACCCTCTGCAAAACCATGCAGGTGGCAGGAAGCAGGTGGAAATTGACAAAAATGGTGAAATCTACATATATTGCAAACAATTTTCCTGGCAAAAGATGCAGAATAACTTACCATTAAGAAGCTCTCATCATTACATTACCACCCCTGCAACTAACGTGTAGGCGATGACATTTTAATTCATACTCAGAGCTAACTCTCTGTGACCCTAAGGCTCCTGCTGCGAGAATATATGGATGAAGCTAATGTCACCAATTCATTACTTGGAGCAGCGGTAATGTAGAACTGCATCCAGACTGTAGAATATGCGTCTTATTCTGTAGCCAGGATTCGGAACCTGGCTGCAGAATAATATGTGCATGCATACATTAAACAATTCACTATTTAAGTATAGGGGTGTGTAAATAGTACAGTAAGGTTTGGCTCTGGGGTGGAACTGCAAGAGACATTGGAGTCAGCCTGGAGGGGGAGATTCTCAATTGAAATGGCAGTCTCTCCATGCAGATAATAAAAAGTCAGTTTTTACAAGCTCTAGTGATTCCAGTAGTGATTCATGGAGGAAGTAAGGCTGTTAGAATAGCAGTAGCTAAAGCAGCCCCCCCCAGTGCATTGCCATGGCCCATGTCTTAGGAGCCACAGGAGCAAAGAGGAGGAGGAAGATGATACCTCCTCTCCTCCCCATCCTCCCTGTACCTGTCACTGTTGGCCCTGATTCAAGTTCCAGACAGTGTAGGTGAGGAGCAGCAGGCCGCGGCTTGTTCTGACTGTAATCAATGTACGTTTTTTCAGTAAAGTAAAGGGGGTTGAAGGAGCACCAACATAAATTTTACCTCAGGGTGACTGAAGTGAAGTTATGCAACTGGATTGGCTATAGCCCTTACTCAAAGTGGTCCAAAAATCTTAAGGTAGGTTCCTCTGTGCAGATTCCCCTCTATATGTGGACGTAATAATCCTCCTAACACTTAAGTAAGTTCAGCATTTAGTCCCCTGAACTCTGGATTTGCTTAAGTTTGGTTTTAGTCAGTAGTGAATACAATGGTAAGTAAGCAATGTTACTGATTGCCATGGTGATTTTATGCATCTTTACATTGGGTGAACGATGTGCCAGGCAGTGTAAAGGTGTTAGTGGACACTGTATGCAGTTTTCTTTGAACTGTTGCCAGGGTGGGGACCACTTAAAAATAACTATAATATGGCCCTATTGATGTCAATCCTGGACCTGGGGCTGGGTGGCATGGCTGTATTGGCCAGCTACCTTGTCTGCTAAAGAACAAATATCATGTGATATATTTGTAACGTAAACAGATACCAGATGTTTTTAATTTTATAGGGACTTGTTGTCTTGAAAGATATGGGAGAAGATATGGGAGACAGTGTGTATGGGGATGGAGGGGGGCCCCAGTACTAATCCTGTGCACTGGCACATTTACTTCTTCCCTGCTTATTGGGGTACATTTACTAAGCAGGGAATTTGCTGGGGAATTGACAAGTGGGGAAGTTGCCCATAGCAACCAATCACATTCGAGCTCTCAGTTTCATTTTACATACTGGAGAATGTAAGCTCGAATCTGGTTGCTATGGGCAACTTCCCCACTTTTCAATTCCCCAGCAAATTCCCTGCTTAGTAAATATACCCCATAGTCTTATGTTTTCAGCTAGTATACAGTAGTTACAAATGGTGGCACAGAAACATAGAAAATAAAAGACCTGAATAAAAATGTACAGTTTTTCAATTAAATCACAAGGAGAAGTGATGGTATTATATATCGCAGTATACATATACACCCCCCCACTTAGAAACTTATGACAATAACATGAATATGATATCCTTGATCTTATACATAAAGTCATAACAAAAATAAATGATTACTAAGGAATGTTTTCACTTAGATCAATGCCATCTTTCTTTTGTTCTCATTCTATGTACCAGCTATGTGTATTAGCATAACTTGTCATTTTTATAAAAAATCTACAGTTTGTGATGTGTAAATTGTAATACATATTGTTATATTAATTATAAAAAACCTTTAAATAAAGTCTATTAAAAATAAATAATATTAATGGAAATTCAACCAATGGAAATTCATTCATTAAGGAACTGGAAAGGAATTAAGTGTGAACCTGTAGGATCCAGACTGTAATGGAATGCAGAAGAGTGCATATGTACATTTGCAAAATGAAGTTGAATTTTACCCTTCCAGCAAACAGACAATTATCATTTTGTGAAGGTCTGGATGTAGACCAATAATAAAAATAATAATAATGATAATAGTAAAAATAATATATTATAATGTTATATATTGAAAGACTGAATTCATTCTATAGAAATGATTGCATTGTTTCTGCTAGAAATATCCAGAAAAACGCTTTAATTGCACTTTTCCTAAGTATTTTACAAAGTTTCTGATGATTAATGTATCTGAAGAAGACTCATTTATCATGAGGTATAACCATATCTTTGCAGCAGAACATCCACTGGATGAAAATAACAGATTGTGTCAATGGAAAATAAAGGAAGAGTCTCTGTATATTCATAGGAGACTAGAGGCATGAGGTGAAAGGTGAGTATACAGTGCACCTCAATTCTCAGATATAATCAATGACTGGTTATTCCTAGTTATTTCTAATAGTTAGAAAAATATTTTTTTCACAATATATATATATATATATATATATATATATATATATATATATATATATACTTATACTTATAAGATTTAATATACATCTTATATAGTACATGATACAAAATAATTATTCAAACAGATATCTGTGTAGTGAGCTAGCATTAATGCAAAATAAGCCTGAATTGGATATGTTTTTGTTGTGTCAAGTATGATACATGGCTGTGCCTTTGAACAGTTTGTAACAATTTATATCTTTTACCCATAGGAATCAACTTTTTATCATTTAAATGATCCCTTGAACAGAAAGAAGAGATTCATGGGCTAATTCTGGGGATGACAAACCAATAGAGTTAGTTTACTTTCTATCTCTATACAAGAGAGAAATTGACATTTTAAATCATTTGATTATTTCTTTTTGCAAATATACAATTTCACTCCCATTCACTTCTATTATTTTCTGTTTATACCTTCACTTCTATATGTCAATACCACCACTTCTAAATGTCTATACTGCCACTTCTAAACCAGGGGCAGGTTGGCCACAGCAGTGGCCCTTAAAAAAAAACTATATGTATATATATATATTCTATATGTATATATATATTCTGCAGGATGTGGCACTCATGGAATACTCCTGCAATGTGCCGGTGAGCGTTCCTCGTTGGAAAATCTATATATATATATATATATATATAAATATAAATCATTGGTGGTTCAGGGCTGCCGCACATGCCATTCTACTGATCACAATGTGAGGCCTTCATACACTAAAAATGGCCGGCCCATCATTGGGAGAGTCGGCAGCCGGAAGTGACGTCAGAGGCACTCCTTCAGAATGTGCGCCTCTGATTTCACTTCCAGCTGCTGGGTCTTGCTAAAGCAGGAGACCCTGGCAGATGAATTGGCCAGCAGCCCCAATGAACCACCAATGGGCGGCCGTTTCTAGTGTATGAAAACCGCACATGGCAATCAGTAGATCACAATATAGATCGCCATGCAGCCGGTCCGGGTGCCATTTGGTACTCACGCCAGCCCGCCCCTCTTCTAAATGTCCATACCGCCATTTCTAAATGCTCACACTGCCACTTCTAAATGTCCATGCCAGCACTTTTACATCTCGACTGATATATTTTATATTTGTTGTAGCAAATAGAGATGTGCATCTGCCTGTTTTCCAGTTGGATGTGCTGGTAGACATTGCAGCCTCTGCGTACGCGGCTCCAACAGCAGAGAGAACGGCTGTCCCTTTTCCATGAATCCTATCCAGATGTACATGTTCCCACTAACACGTGTATCCCTGTACTGCGAGCTCGCACCGATTGCCCCATAAACTCGGGATCAATCAGCTTGTTAACTTTTTCATATAGTCACTATATATTTCATATTGTATCTGGATTACATGAACACAGTGTATGTTATCAGTGAATTAAGAGTTAACTTGTATGTTACGTTGCCTTCTGCTCAACAAAAAACCCAACCATCTATATAAGTGTTCATATCCCTACAGTCCACCCACTCTCTCTGCTTAACTGTCACTGCAGTGCCCAGGCCATGAAGGATGACATTTATCTTCATAAGACAGAAACAGCTATAATTTATAAAACCTACCAGCGAGGAACATGTCAGTCATGGCAATGACACCATAAAGGATGTATGACAACTCTATTTCTAAAACTCACCTCTCATTGCCTATTTATTTGCAAAGTCATTCACCAGATAATAGAGTGGTCGTATTGTTTTCTCAAAAAAGAAAAGAAATAGCAGTGCTCAATATCTGCGGCGCACTCATGGGAAAAAAACGGACCACCACTGTATCACGTCCAAATAAGATAAAACATTAATTTTTATTATTATCGTTATTAAAAAGAGTGAATAAATGTTAAAACGAATAGAAAAAGTAAGAAATAAAGATATTTTAATCATCTTTATTTCTTACTTTTTCTATTCGTTTTAACATTTATTCACTCTTTTTAATAACGATAATAATAAAAATTAATGTTTTATCTTATTTGGACGTGATACAGTGGTGGTCCGTTTTTTTCCCATGAGTGCGCCGCAGATATTGAGCACTGCTATTTCTTTTCTTTTTTGAGTCTACAATAAAGAGTGCTGGGCTGCACCGAAGCCACCAAAACTACACTATTGGCAGTATTATTGGAGGGTGGTAAAGGGAAAACGGAACCAAACCTGGTGCTGGACCTTTTTCTTTTTTTTTTTTTTTTGTGAATTGGTCGTATTGTTTTAACTAAAGCAGAACTTCTCAGACTTCCTAGAGATCCATTAAAGAAATAACTGAACACGGGAAAGAAATAGTCAGACAGGTAGTTTTCCAGAAGGATTTTTCCCTGAACTCACGATTACATCTAATTGCAATAAACGAATACAGTAACACGAGGCTGCCCTAAAATAAGCCGCAATTATTGCTGGTAATTCAAAAATGTATCCTACACAACGCAAGCAGACATATCTCAAGTAATTGATTCATTAAAATCAGGTTCTAAAAGGCAACGACATCAATATGTAGCCAAATAAGGCTTAATTACGTTTTTATTTCAAATGGATGTAAAGGTTATAACAGATTATTATTTTTCCATAATTTCAATTTATTAAGAAATAAAATCTCCGTCTGAGGAATAGTCTTTAAAATATACTTATCAGCATGAAGCTGCTACACTGATGCCAGGCAGGTCTTTCTTGAGACAAGATAAAAGTATCAATTGCTGTGTGTATATATATATATATATATATATATATATATATATATATATATATATATATTGTGTTTCCCCTATAATAAGACCTACCCTGATAATAAGCGCTATCCTATTTTACAGTAAACTGTCTAAAGTAAGCCTCCGAAATTAAGCACTATTGAAATCACAATAAGGTGTCAGCAGCACTTGGGAACAATGAGGTGTCATAATATCAGTAGCACTTGGGGAAACAATGAGGTGTCATAATGTCAGTAGCACCAGGGCCGGATTAAAACCACATGGACCTGGGCCCATTACAGTGGTTATTACAAGGGTTGTGTGAGGTTTATCACACATAGTACATGGGACTGTTGTGCTGCTGTGCAGGAGAGATGATGTCTCACAGTCAGCCTCATGCATTTCAGTGGGAGGCCTGAAGAATGGCTGCATTTGTGGGCCTTTTTCAGATGGAGGCCTGAGGCTATAGTCCCATCCGCCCCATAAATATTATGTTATAGTAAAAGTAATTAAATAATGACAGCAACTAAACAAAAATATTATGCGACCTGGGGGGGAATTCACTAACTGACGAATTCTGCAGAGATTTCATTTCGTCAGCGTTCGTCAGTGATCTAAATTCGTCAATGACTGGTGATGTA